>VDFB02301129.1:0-65975 GCA_007258455.2 Sequoia sempervirens
AATATTCTCTTAGGACATCCATGGCCACATGCTACAAAAGCATATTATTTGTAACTTTACATAGATATGTTAAATATTGCATATATGTGTATCCTCAACCATCTAACATATTTTGAATGGTAGATAGCTCTACGATATATATTGCATAAAATAGTTTGCTTGATAAGAATGTTGTAAAACAAGATATCCTACTTAACAATGGTGACAATGAGGGCTGCTAAGTTTCCACACCTTGTGTGTCAAGGCATCTATAATGTTAATCAAACATTTATGGCATCCCATATATTTACATGAATCCATCTATTTATGAAAATACTTGAGGCATATATTGATGAGAGGAAATATGTATATATAGGTAATAGTTATGTTAATGACCTACTATTTGTACATTCAGCCATTTGCTTCCTCTCAATTTTTCTTTAAAAAAAAAAAGAATGTTGGTCTTGGATATAAAGAGACCCAGGAATAGGTAATATGAATAATAATACATTAATGAATTTAGCCACTAACCTCAAGTAAACAAACATAAGATCATGAGTTGGTTATCCCAGCTTGAAGATATCAAACATTGGTTAGGAGAAAAGAAAAAGGAAATGATAATAAATTGAGTTAATTATAATGCAAAATCGATAGAGAGTACTTGTTCATTAATTACTTGGTTAGGAGTTATTGGGATTCATTTTTGATCCTATCAACTAGTTAATTTTAAGAGTGTTCCATGAAGTCATTTAGTGTTCATTATTTATCAAAGTTGCATTTGTGTAGAGTTTATTCTTGATACATCATACACATAGACACATATATATATAAAAGAACACATGTACATACATATAACCATATAACAAAAGGATAGAAAGTGTGGTGAAACAATAATAATTATTATAGGAATACCATTAAAATCAAAGTCTATATAAATAACATGTGAAATACAATTTTCAACCTCATAAAGGGAGTTCAAATAAACAAGTTTTTATAGCGTAACAAGGATCAATAAATAATGAACAGTGTTATAAACACATATCACTCAAAGGAAAGCATGAGAGATGATCCCTCCCACATCACTATGTCTAGTATCATGATTTTTTTTGTGAGATTTTATTCTCAACACACCTCTCTTCTAGTTCCATGGCCATCTCCCACATCCAATCCAATTCCTTTTGAAGGTTCATGACCTCTACTTGTGATTAATCTAGCTATTGAAGCACAACTATACTAACTACATCACCTTTGTTTGAGCCAACTTTGGGTCTAATCTATCTCTTAACTTGAATGGAATCCAAATTCTAGCTGATAATATCTTTTACTCTCTAAATATACCATATGTTTGTTTTACAACATGGCACACTTTGTTGATCTACGATCTTGTCAAATCACTTTCAAAAGTAGAGGGCAAAAGAATCTAGCATGTGTATGATCTCATTTATCTTCTTTGTTGGTATCGCACTTGTAGGATATGTTTCAAATACTTTATGATGAGTAAATATAGAGTGACCCAATCCTACTAAACCTTATACATATTACATTGTAGTGATTATTAATATGCAAACATAATGAAATACCTAGAATTAATATGGTAAAACCATTACATTATACTTAGCACACCTCTACCATTGCTTGATCCAAAGTGGGAAATTTTCTGTTTAGGCGCTCCAACACTCTCTACCATAAGGTATCCAATCCCTCAACTGTTGGTTGATCTATTACTACTGTTGGTGCCTCCCTTGAGGCATCTAATGGAATGATGAATTCTAAATTTGCAATTATGCTTGAAAATATTGCAAAATCTCTACATCATCACTATCCACAAGATCCACAAAACCATCTACCTCATTATCACTAACAAAAAACATGACTTATGATGAGTGTGGTGATTTTTTGTAGCTCAAAAGGTGGAGTGTGGAGTTGTTTTAAAGCAACTCAAGTTGGATATGCTTTAAAGTAATTCGAGTTGGATTGCCAGCAACAACAGGATTTTTTTTTATTAATAGAATATTTCCAAGTTTGTGAGGTTGAGATAAAACCAAGAGCGATTTTATGTGTGATTTAAAGCCGAATAAAGTAAGGAAAGTTTCCTTTCTTGCACATTGACTTAAATCAACTAGGGCTATATATATAAGATTGTTGTAGCAAACCAGTATTGTATTCTGTAAGGAAAGTTGGTTGTTGGGCTAAATAGGAGATCCAACAATTGCAAGTTTTTCCCCATACTGGGGTTTCCTAGTTAATTTTGTGTTATTGTGTATCTGTGATTGGCTTCTTGTTATTTATGCTTCCACTATTATTAGTTGTTAATTAACCCAGTGTATTAGTTGTTTTAAATCAGATAGATAAATTGTATTGATTCTATTATGTGAATTTATTTACATGCAATTAATCTGTAGTTGGGTTATAAGAAATTAACATGGTATCAGAGCTCTAAACTCTGAATACCAAGCCAATATTTGTGATGCAGACTTCAGGAAGAAAAATATGAATTTTGTCTCCAGTTTCTTCTGTGATTATGGCAACCAGTGTTCGATATGAGGATACGCTTGAGGGTGCGTCTAACTTCTTATAGTGGAAGGTTCAGATTACATTTGTTCTCAAGGAGAATAGGTTGTGGATCCATGCTAGTACAGAGGTGACACCACCAACAAATGATACCATTGCCCTAGAGTCGCATGAAGTCAAGGAAACCAAGGCTCAGAGGATTATCCTTGATGGGGTAAGAGATCATCTAATTCCTCATCTATCGAGGAAAGACACCACCAAGGAGATGTGGGATACGCTCACAAAACTTTATTAGAGCCACTATTAGAATCGTAAGATGATGATCAAGGACAAATTGCATAACACCAAGATGTCCAAGGGCGAGAGCATGACCTCTTACTTGTCTAGGTTGACATGGGTCAGGGATGAGTTGGTTGTTGTTGGAGAGATGATTGTTGAAGATGAGCTAGTGTGAATGGCCTTGAATGGTTTTTCAAAGCATTGGGAAGTGTTCATCAAGTTTGTTGTCGGTAGAGATCGCCTACTTGACTGGGAAAGGCTTTGGGATGATTTTTTTTAGGAGATCTATGAAAGTGCTCATCGAGGAGATTAGACGAAGAAGGGTCAAGACAAAGAAAATCTTTCTCTTGCAAGCAAGGGTAAGCAGAAGTCAAATAAAGGGAAAACAAAAGGTTCTTCTTCCAATAGTGGGAAGAAGAAAGATCTGAGTAAGATTAAGTATTTTTGTTGCCGTCAATTGGGTCACTATGTCAGTTAGTGTCTGAATAAGAAAAACAAGGAGAAGCAGAAGAAGCAAGTTGTTGCTACAGCAGAGGTGGGCAAGTTTGCAACATGATTTGAGAATGAGTTTTCACGCATTGTTTGTCTCTCAAATTCAATTGCCAACATGGTATGGTATATTGACAGTGGGGCTTCTTGCCACATGACGAGAGTCAGAGAATGATCACGGGAGTCAAAGAATGTTTCACCAAGTTGGAGGAGAAGAAGTTGGATTTCTATATTGAGCTTGGAGACAATGCCAAGTGCCATGTAATTGGTGTTGGCATGGTCAAGTTTCAGAGGGAGTCTGGCAAACCTCTATTGGTGTAGGACGTGTTGTATGTCTTTGGCATGACAAATAATTTAATCTTTGTTTCTACTTTAGAGGACAAGGGTTACATCGTGACCTTTAAGAGAGGTTAAGTCTATATTCGTCCCAAGGATTCCAAGGTTGTAAAAGTGATTGGAGTCAGGCATGGAAGCTTGTTTTGGTTATAGTTTGAGCCAACACATGCCTTGGTAAACAATTGTAGAGGGCTAGGAGAATAATGGCACAGGAGGATGGTTCATCTTCACCATGGAGCACTTAATGTGCTCAAAGAAATAGTGACAGGGTTACTTGAGATGAAGACAAAAAAGCATGACATGTGTAAGGGTTGTGCTCTTGGGAAATATGCCAAGACCAATTTTCCAAGTAGTGACACTAGATCAGAAGGGATTTTGGATCTCGTACACTCATATGTATGTGTGCCCATGACAATAGTATCTTTGAATGGGTACGAGTATTATGTTACTTTCACTGATGATTTCTCCAAGAATACTTTGATATATTTTTTGAAGAATAAAGATGAGATCTTCAGTACGTTCAAAGAGTTTAAGGCTCTCGTGGAGAACCAAACATGGAGGAATATCAAGATACTAAGGTCGAATAATGGAGGCGACTATACCTCGAATGCCTTCAAACATTTTTGTGCTCAAAAAGGTATCAAGAAAGAGTTGACAGTTTCGTACAACACTCAGCAGAATGGGGTTGTTGAATGGAAAAACAGGGCTATAGTTGGAGTAGCTAAGGCCATGCTTCATGATCAAGATCTTCTTTGGTTCTTATGGGCAGAAGCTTGCAATATAGCCATGTATTTGCAAAATAGGAGCCCACACAAAATGTTGGGAAAATTGACTCCAGAAGAGGCATTCACCAGTAAGAAACCAAATTTGGAGCACATTCGCATCTTTGGATGCCTTGTGTATTGTCATATTCCTGTGGAGAAGAGAAGCAAGTTGGAACCAACTACAGAGAAGGATATCTTTGTTGGGTATAGTGAAACTTCTAAGGCCTATCGGGTTAACATTCCTACCCTCAGGAAAACAGTTGTTTGCAAAGATGTGAAGTTCAAGGAAGAGAAAGCTCTTCAGAAGTCTAGCAGCTTGATGAATGAGGAGAAGCAATCACCCACGGTTGAGGCACCACAAATTCCTCAAACTTCAATATCGCAAGCTAGAGAGCGGAGCAATCAAGCCAAGCAGGTTGATCAGAAGGAGGAACAAATAATTGGTTTTCTCATAAGGAAGGGATTGACTATGACGAGACTTTTGCTTTGGTAGCTAGGTACTCATCCAAAAGAGCTATTATTTCTATAGTAGCACAAATGGGTTGGAGGATTCACCAGATGGATGTAAAGACGACCTTCCTCAATGGAGTGATTGAATAAGAGATTTACATAGAACATCCTGAAGGATTTGAAGCACATGGGAGGGATTCTCATGTATGTAGGCTAAAAAGAGCACAATATGGACTCAAGTAGGCTCCCAAGGCATGATATTCACGTATTGACAGTTACTTACAGAGCGTGAGCTTCATGATGGAAGCAAAGCATTTGCAATATCATGATTAATGTTTTCCAACAATTCTAACATGTCAAGATTATAGGAAGATGTGAAAGAACCAATGTACCAAACTTATTCAACCCTAGATGATTAGTTTTTCCTATAGAATCATCATGGTTTAAAAAACACTTTCATTAAGAAGGAATAGCAAATTAAGTTTTTAGTTACATATATAAGTTGACATTTCTATAGATTATCACTATCCAACAGTTCAAGTACAATTGGTATGGTGTAAGCAAGGTGCAGATATGGTTTTTTAGATGGAATTTATGGTGTCCACCCATAGAATTTTTCTCTTTTCATCTGGCCTCTAGTAGAATGTGAGAGCTTGACTCCACTTACATGCTACTTACAGAGTGTGCATTGTTGGGTTCTTAACCCAGTTCAAAATGTGGAAAGCACCTACTAGGCCATATATCTACATTGTAATAACAAATGACAACAGTAAAACTCATAAAGAAGTACTAGTAGCATTCACATAGGTATAACATGAAGTTAGTTTCTAGGTAGAATCCTCTTGTCAGTAGATGCAGTCTTTTTGTACTTGTAACAGCTGGCTAAGGTCATGAACATGCCCAGGTTGAGTAGACTCAGAGAACCTAGAAGCCAATAAAAGTAATCTAAATGAGATCTGTTCAAGTTGTCTGCAAACCAGCAATGCTTCTGCTTTCCGCAAGTAGCCTTCTCAATGACCAAAATTAGGATACTACTCAGGAAACTACCAACTCCTAAAACACTCAAATAGACAGCAATACCCAAGCTTTTCATTGTGTCTGGCATCTGATCATAAAAGTATTCTTGCATTCCTACTATTGTAAACACATCTGCTACGCCAAAAAGAAAATATTGTGGAAGCAGCCAAAAAATGCTTATCGGGATTGTTGCAGAGGGCACGTCTATCAGTCCATTATCCTTTGCTGCCTTGACCCTTTTAATTTCTACCCCTGCAGCGACAATCATTGAAATTGCAGAAATGAACATACCGGTGCCTATCCTTTGGAGCAATGTTATACCTCTCTCGTTCCCTGATAATCTTTTTGCAATGGGAACAAAGATGCGGTCATAGACAGGGACCAATAGCATAATTGATATGCTAATGAAACACTGCATACTTGCAGAAGGGATTACAAAATGTCTACCAACTTTTCTATCCATTGTGCTGCCCTGTTTTGTGAAAAATGTGGAAGACTGTGCAAAGACAACGCCATACATCAAACATGCCATCCAAATGGGTAAGATGCCCAGAAGAAGTTTTACCTCTTCAACCTGTTCAACTGTGCATAGTCTCCAATTGCGTGTTGTTTTGCACTCAAGGTCTAATTCATCTTCAATTGTTGCTTTGTCAAGAAATCTGGAAAAAGCAACACGAGGACATTCATTGATAAAATTCTCCAAAGTAAATAGGGCTAAAATAAACATAAATGAGAATTCCAAGAATTTGAACTAGCATTATTCCCAAATATTATTGCTGTCTACACTGACTTCCTTCAGCTTAGATGCCAGGTCGAGAAATTGCATCCAACGTCCCTTTGGTTTGGCATGCCATTCATGAAACTCGGTGGATATCTTGAAACCCCCTTCAGCCTCATCATTAAACCACCGCCCATTTGGTCCTTTCCCCAGTTTGAAAACACAAAAACGATCTCCGTTGCAATTATTTAAGCCTGAACTCTGCTTAAATATGATAGCACTAGATTTAAAGCAAACAGTACCATGAAGTGCTTACCTGAACTCGTTTCTTTGCAAGAGTTGTCTTCTTGATTCTGTCAGAACCTCTTCTTCTTCTTGAATAGAAGCTAATAGATTTTGTTCTTGGAAAGGAATAGGGGCATTCCGTTTGAAGAATGCTGCAACAAACACATGGATGACTCGAGTGAGAGGGCTTCCACTCGGCAGTTTGTTACGGTAAAACCTAGTCCCACATAAGAACACGAGAATTGTCATTGCCATGGCAACGGCAGGAATGCCATAACCTACACTCCATCCGACATTATCTTGGACGTACACAAGCACAGTGACACCTGCAAGGCTTCCCAAGCAAATACCAAAATACCACCAGTTAAAGAATGAACTTTTGTGCTTCCTCTCTATTGGGTTTTCATCATCAAATTGATCCGCACCAAAGGCCTGTAGGGATGGCTTGTAACCCCCTGACCCCAAAGCAACCAAGTAAAGTGAGAAGAAAAAAAACCCAATCTTGAAATGTGATGCTCTCAAGCAAGATTCTGTGTTATACTTGTATGCTGAGGGTTTGAGACTCCTGAGAGAGGCTGATAGAGTCACCAAGATTAGCCCCTGTTACATTACATTGTATGACGTGTTACTTGGATATGTTAAAATCTTAAAATACAGGAAAATGAAAACTTATTCAGCTATTTTGAAAGCAAATGGACGTCTGATTCAATTGTCAACAAGTGCACAAACTCAGAGTATAATTTCCAGTTTCTATATTCACAAGAACTCCTAAATTTGTATATAAAACTGGTTAAGGAATTTGTTCCATATTACTCTACCCATTGATCATAATGCAAAGGAAAAGGATTTTGTGAAGGAAAATGATTTTGTGAAGGAAAAGAATACTGACAAGCAAATAGATGAGTGCAGAAGCAAGGATTGTCCAGTACCGACCCAAATATGAATCAGCAATATAAGCTCCCAAAAAAGGCAATATGTATTGTACCCCTGACCATGTGTTCACATTACTTGCAGCAGTGGCAGTGCTTTCATTCACAACACTTGTCAGATAAATTATTAAATTTGAAGATATGCCAGCATTAGCAAACCTCTCTGCAATCTCCACCCCTGTGAGCAACAAATATATGTAATGGTTGAAATCAAGACAAACTAACTGTGAATAGATAGACTCATCAAAAGCAAAGAAGAAAAGGGTTGCTCATGTTGACAGAACAATCTACAATCTCTAAGTATATTAGCATGAGTTCTAACTGATCCTTGCAAATTATCAGCTTAAAATAAGAATTTATTTAATACTTTCATAAAGAACAACCATAAAATAATCTTTCTTTCTTGAAACAAAGACTGAAACAAAATAACTATGTTATATCCCCTCTTATTTACTGACTCATATTAGTGTAAACCAACTACTATAATCCAAATTGTTAATGTCCCCAATGTTCCATGGTAAGTTGAGCTTGAAAACATGAATACAAGAGATATATCATACACCATAATTCCAATCATTGATGTTATTAATTTTCTAACACAGGTTTTCCTGAAGCATTCTTAGTGCTGGTAATAATTTGGTAAAACCTCCAAAACTCCCAAAAAAGAGAGCATATGCATACACACCAATTATAAAAAGGGATGCCTTCCATGTTCCAGTGTGAACTCTGATAACAGAGTGGCCATGGAGGTCCACTGATCCATCTTTAACAAATTCGTCTGATGAGTGAAGTTCTTCCATTGCCTACGCTTACTTCATTAATCACTCAATCATACAAATATTAGACCGAGAGTAGGGGAGGGCTGTTTTTTCTATTAATAATTAAACAGTAAATCTATAAGTTTGGATTACTAGACCGAGAGGAGTTAAAAACTGTCTTATTTATAAAAAGTGCAGAGGTCATCACAGTTCAATTCTTGTTCTATTCTGGTTAGGTGTTACTTTCTTAGTTTGACAAAAGAAAACTAACTTTGACAAAATTGATTGTACATTAAGGTTACTTTGACTAAAGAAAACAAATTTTGACAAAATAGATAATTGTTGGATTTTATTATCAATTTGTTTTGAAGAAATGGAGTTTGACAAGTTATTTGATGGAGATGGAAGATTAGTGTAGATGGAAGACTACACTAAGCCCTAGACATCTTCTAGACTAAGAGCATGAATTTATGTACCATGACAAATGGACTTTGAAATTACATCAACATAGATTTTTTTACCTTGTTCTAAAGCTAAGTGTGTCTATCTTCCTATTTTATTTATAAATATTCATAGTATATTAATTGCCCCTACTTTGATTTAATGTAGGTTAATTGCGCTTTATTGTTTACATTTATTTATTAGCCTAGAATATTTATGTAAAACATTTAAAGTGATTCTACTTCTATACATTTTTTGTGAACCCAATCTATTCTTCCATGCAATCTAAGGTTTGACCTTAGGGTTTACTTTTCTTCTCTAATTAAGATTTTAAATCTAATTTGTTTTCTAATCATTTATTCTATTTTAAAAACTTGATTAGGGTTTGTTTCCCTTTTCCTCTTTGTGCTTCACTCTTATTTTACACTATGTATTAGGATTCATTTTTCTCATGTTGTTTTTACCCACCTTATCCATCTTTATCTTATAATCTAGAGTTTCATTTTTAGTTCTAATTTGAGTCTAATTCATTTCATTTTAGATTTCCTAGTGTTTGGATCAACCTCTATTTGATTACACTCAATTTATTTTGATTATGGTTTGGTCATACATAGTGACATACATTTTTGTTCCCATCCATTGGATCATTATTCTTGGCTACTATGTGCATGCATGCATTTTAAATTTTGACATATTCCTATCATTTGTGATACATCACCTTCCTTCCTTAAAATATACTATTATGATACTTTAATCTATGAATAAAGATATATTTTTCATGGAGGTGTTATTTTATCACATATTAGCTTTCCTCTCCTTCATTGAGTTGGTCATTGTTCATCATTTCCTCTTAGGCATAATTCACTTGCCCATGAATCTCATATTAATCTTATTTCTCCTATGACCTATGATAATGATGAACACATACCCAATTAGGAATTGCCACATGTATTAGTGATGTACATCTAACGTAATGACCACATTTTATCCACTTATACATGAAATTATTATACATCTTCATGATACTCATTGTTCATCATTTCCTCTTAGGCATAATTCACTTGCCCATGAATCTCATATTAATCTTATTTCTCCTATGACCTATGATAATGATGAGCACATACCCAAGTAGGAATTGCCACATGTATTAGTGATCTACATCTAACATAATGACCACACTTTATCCACTTATACATGAAATTATTATACATCTTCATGATACCACTTTACTTTCTAGTAAATCCAATCTTCCTCTTAATCCTAAACATGAATAAAAAATATGATATTATTGAACAAAGACATTATATTTCCATAGTCCATAACGAATAGAGAGTTTCTTCTTAATTTAATTGTGTGTTATTTTTTGCATCAACATTTCAGATCACACTTTATGATCCATCATCAAAATGAAGAGAGTTGTGAAAGTAAAAATGAGTGATTGCAAACCTAGGTAGGATAAAAAGAGGGGGGGGGGGAGAGAAGGTTGCACATGCACCAAGAAGAAAAAAGGGGTGTAATAAATTACAAGGAAGAAAAGATAAGACAAAAGAACAACTAAAATCTAATACAAAATGCATCATAAAAAAGAGAATTTAAAAAAGAAGAAAAATTTGCTATTGGAGGGAAAAAATAGCTAAGAGAACTTGAAGACAAAAAATAAGAAAAATATTAACTTAAAACCAATAAACTTTCAAGAAGAAGAAAAAGGAAAAATAAAGAAAAATGAAAATAATCAAAACTATCTAAAAAATAAAAATTATGAAAGGAAAAAAGATAAAAAGAATAAAAGAAATTATAAAGAAGCACAAGAAAAGTTGTGAAAGAGGACAAAAATTAAAAATTAAAATTTAGAAAAGATTTAAGGATGTAAAAAGAGACACAAATGGAGATAAAAGATAAAAGAAAAACCCACTCGAACTATAGCATAAAATATTGAAACCACTAAAAATCTAAAAATAGATATATGAATTCATAAAGAATACAAAAAGAAAATAAAAAGATGAATATAAAAAAGAAAATATAAGCATAAATAGAAATAAAACAAAAAGTGTAAAGATATAAAAAGAGAAATGTAAAAAATAAATAGGAAGAAATGAAATACTTGAGACCTTAACAAAAAAAAAAAAGATAAATCAAAAATAAAAAAGCCAAAGATAATATCTAAGAAAAACTAAATATATAAAAAAGGACAAGAATAAATAAAGAAGAATACTTAAATAAGGAAAATAACTTAAAGACAATAAAATGTCTTATAAAAACAAAAACAAAATTTAAAGAGAATGCAAATAGCAAGAATTGGAGAAATAACACAAACTACCAAATAAAAACTATCTATCTATCTATATATATATATATTTATATATCACAAGCAGCATAAAGATAAAGGTCTATATGAACATATTTTTTGTTAGATTAAATATCTTAATAAATCTTTTATATGTCATAAAAATAAAATTAAAAAAGTGAAGAAGAAAAAGGAATAAGAATAGAAAAACAAGCCTAAAATAAGACAAGAGAAATATAGATAAAAATAAAGAAAAAGAAGAAAGAAGAATCTTTATAAAACTAAGAGTAAAGATAAGATAGGAATCTTTATAAAACTAAGAATAAGAATAAAGACAAGATAGGAATCTTTATAAAACTAAGAATAAAGATAAGAATACATAGACAAATAAGATAGAAAAAGCTAAAGATAAGAAGAAAAATAAGCAATGTATATCCTCTTGCAAGCTAAATCTCTTTACAATAAATATATTAAGAAATAAGAAGAACAAAAAGGGGGAGGAGATAAGAAGAAAAGAAAAAATGAGACAAAAGATTAAAAAACAAGGGAACAAGAGGAAGAGCTAGGAGTGGAAAGGGAAGGGAAGAAAGTGAGAGGGGAGACATGGGGAGGGGAGGAAAGGGGGACAAAAAAGGCAAGCCGAGGAAGGGAGGAGAGGGGAGTGAGGGCGGTGGACGGGAGCAAACTATTCAAGGGGGATTGAGGTTAGACATAAAGGGTTTCCAAGAGGAACTAAGGCTCCACCCTTCATCTCTATTAAGATTTGAGGGGTGGTAGAGAATTTGGATAGCTTCTTTAAGCTTCCTTTGTTTTCTATGGATAGGATTTGGGTATTTTCAAGGAAAATGTGGTGCTTTTTGGAGGAGTGATCAACTAGGGTAGACTTGACAACGCGTTCATGTTTTATGTTTGTGCAATGCTCTTTGATTTTGTTTCTAAAGGATCAGACTGTTTCACCTATGTATGGGATACCACAACAACATACAACCTTATAGACACCAAAATAAGGGAAGGAGTCCTTGGGGTCTTTGAGAGAAGGGATATGGTTTCTCAAGGTTTGGAGGGATTTGAAGGCGCACCGAATGCCGTGTGTTGTCGATAGGAGAGTGGCTCTTTGTGGGGGTATGGCACACAAAGGGGCGCCAGGGTAACTCACCTAGGGTTTAACCAAGTGATAACCTAAAAGAATTAATGGGGACATTTCACACTAATAAAGATAAGGAATGCCTCTCTCGTGTAGCAAGTGAATGATAAGGCTCGAGATTAGACGAGACACATAGTTTTGCATGAGGGTCTGTCGGCTGGTAGAGTTGAGCCTAGATAGCCCAAGATGTGAGTTCGATTGCCTTAGACAGTTGAGCCAGGGTAACTCATGGCAATTTATGTATGACACTTTACCTATGTCAGTAGTGAGTCAGTTAGTGCGTGGTATTCAGTTGATGTTCCTGATCTTGTTCTCTAGAAGCATTGTATCTTTGCGTTAAGTGATTTGGTGGTTGTTGTTGTTTCAGTTCAGTTTATGTTGTATCCTGTGCCTAGTGGTAGATAGTCGTGTGTTGGATTCCTGGTTACTATCTCCTAGCACGGGGGGTGAGCCTTTGGGTATCACACGGTTGGGTGGAATGTGCACCTTAATCCATTGGTTCGTCTTCTTGTTCGTGTGGATGAGATTTCCAGTTGGAGAGCTCGTGGGATCCAGTTTCATGTCATGCTTCATCCTTTCAGTTGTATATTGTATTTCATTACCCCTCATTTGTTATCGAGGTGGAATTTGTAATATGTATTCATGATATTGGATTTATCTCATTCGGGGAATGAGCATTGTAATCTTGTTGTAGATTGATTGTTATTTGAAATCATGTGGTTTTTATTACACTTGATGCAATTAATCTTATGTATGGAATGTATATCTTATTTGTTAAGTAAATTATATGTTATAGATTTAATTCGTGTTTTGTGTTTGGGTTTATGTAACTCAGTCTCGTAACCTTAGGGGATTGGTTGGCTATGGTTAGAGAACTTGCATGTTTATTGATCTTAAAAAATAAAAATAAAAAAAAATTAGTTCGTTTGTGTAGTAAATTGCAACTTCCCCTAGGGTTGCATGGCGGGGCATTACACACGTTATGGAATGAGTCTTTATAGTTTCTGTTATTTTTAGTTCTAAAGACTTTATGGCTTTTATTGAGCCTTTTAATATTTCATGTCATGGAATTTAAAGTCTATTAGTTGTTGAAAATCAATTGAAGACTTTATAAACTGAAAAGCAGGATTTTGTTAGCCGCTTTCATATAAATGTGTAACTGTTGAAAATGATGAATACAGAAGAATATCATTATGCGTCCACTATTTCTTTTAAACTTCCATATGAATAAGATGAGTTTTTCCTGCCACTTTTGTCCAATTACTGAACACTGTGAATGGAGTTCTTTGAATGAAGTAATTTGGAGATTACCAGTGCATGTGATCTAAGACAACCGTAGAAACACCCAAGAACTAGCCACTCGAGGGTTGTAGATTAGATAGATAAGTATTGTACTTCTCATTTTGCACTTTCTTTTAGTAGGCAATAATCAAAATTAGAATTTATCTTTACTTGTTTCATGTTGTTAAAATTAATCATACAGGTTATAGCTAAGTCTGTAGTCCCTAAATTTAGTGTCTGAAGTTCCAGAGCACCTTCCTTAGTTGTTTCAAATTGTTAAATTGTTTTTATGATAGTTGTTTAGATTGTTATCTTTTGCACTAGATCAATGTTTCCTAGTTTATTTACAAGTTTTACTTCTTCAACAATCGATATATTCTTTAGACTAATCATTTCCATGCTTTCTAGCTTAGTGGTGATGCTTTTCAGATTCATAGTTTTTTGCTTTCTAGTTTAACTATTTCATGTTTTCTAGATAGATGATTTCTTGCTTTCTAAGTTTAAGAGGATTTTTAGTTTAGAGTTTTAATTAGTTGTTTTGTATTTAGGAAGCCTGAGAGAGATAGTCGAGATGTCTTCTATTGCATATAGCCTTTGGAAACTACCCAATCGATATATTAATGTGTTTATCAACTAAAGCACGTTAGGACCTAATGACAACCTATCAAAAAGGGGGTTGGGTGGAATTGGTTTTGGGGAAGATATATCAACTTACGAATGCACAAGCTAAGATAGATCACTTTAGAATCTAGTGTTCACATCATCTCTATGTAAGGGTATCATGCAAAAAGACCTAGAGAATATTTAAATCATTTTTAATATTACTCCACACTTGGTGACATCTTTAATAGAATTCATTGGGGAACCGTATACTATTATGTTTGATGATTAAGAGCTACCACATGAATTAATTGTTCATGAATCTTTACCTTTACACACTATGGTGAGACATAAAAAGTTGAATATTAAACAATATTTAGTTGAAAATGGATCTAGTATAAATATATGTAATAAAGATAAGCTAAGTTAAATGTGAACATGAAAAAGTTACAACCATTTGACCTTACCATTAGAGGATTTGATACCACAGACATATCTTATATCACCATTATTATTCATCCAATCACACTTGGACCTTACACATTAGATACATTATTCCATGCAATGCTTAAAAATTTATCTTACAATATTCTCTTAGGACATCCATGGCCACATGCTACAAAAGCATATTATTTGTAACTTTACATAGATATGTTAAATATTGCATATATGTGTATCCTCAACCATCTAACATATTTTGAATGCTAGATAGATCTATGATATATATTGCACAAAATAGTTTGCTTGACAAGAATGTTGTAAAACAAGATATCCTACTTAACAATGGTGTTTCACCTAATGATGATTAGGGGCCACTAGATTTCACACCTTGTGGTATCAAATAATATCATGTTAATCCAAACATTTATGGCATCCCATATATTTACATGGATCCATCTATTTATAGAAAAATACTTGAGGCATATATTGATGAGAAGGAAATATGTATATATGATAATGAATGTAATGACCTACTATTTGTACAATTCAGCCATTTGCTTCCTCTCCAATTTTTATTTAAAAATAAATAAAAAAATGTTGGTCTTGGATATAAAGATAGAGGAATAGGTAAATATGAATAATATTGATGTAGATTAATATAACCTCAAGTAAACAAACATAAGATCATGGGATTGGTTATCAACTTGAAGATATCAAACATTGGTTAGGAGAAAGAAAAAGGAAATGATAATAAATTGAAGTTAATTATAATGCAAAATCCAATGAAGCACCTTGTTCATTAATTACTTGTGATTCTGATTGTGGGATTCATTTTGATCTATCAACTAGTTAATTTTAAGAGTGTTCAATGAAGTCATTTAGTGTTCATTATTTATCAAAGTTGCATTTGTGTAGAGTTTATTCATGATACACCATACACATAGACACATACATATATAAAGGAACACATGTACATACAAATAAGCATATAACAAAAGGATAGAAAGTGTGGTGAAACAATAATAACTATTATAGGAATACCATTAAAATCAAAGTCTATATAAATAACATGTGAAATACAATTTTCAACCTCATAAAGGGAGTTCAAATAAACCAGTTTTTATAGCATAACAAGGATTAATAAATAATGAACAGTGCTATAAACACATATCACTCAAAGGACAGCATGAGAGATGATCCCTCCCACATCACTATATCTAGTATCATGATTTTGTTCGTGAGATTTTATTCTCAACACACCTCTCTTATAGTTCCATGGCCATCCCCCACATCCAATCCAATACCTTTTGAAGGTTCATGACCTCTACTTGTGATTAATCTAGCTATTGAAGCACAACTATAGTAACTACATCACCTTTGTTTGAGCCAACTTTGGGTCTAATCTATCTCTTCACTTGAATGGAATCCAAGTCTAATGATAATATCTTTTACTCTCTAAATATACCATATCTCTTTGTTTACAACATGACACACTTTGTTGATGCAGTCTTGTCAAATCACTAAAAAAATGGGGGCAAAGAATCTAGCATGTGTATGATCTCACATTATCTTCTTTGTTGGTATCACTTGTAGGATATGTTTCAAATACTTTATGATGGTAAATATGAGAGTGACCCAATCTACTAAACCTTATGTATATTACATTATCGTGATTATTAATATGCAAACATAGTGAAATACCTAAATTAATATGGTAAAACCATTACATTATACTTAGGACACACTCCTATCATTACTTGATGGTAAGAACTATCACAGTGGGCCTATGACTAACGACACTCAACACTCTCCACCATAAGTATCCAATCCCTCAACTGTTGGTTGATCTATTACTACTGTCGGTGCCTCCCTTGAGGCATCTAATGGAATGATGGATTCTACGTTTCCAATTATGCTTGAAAATCTTGCAAAAGCTCTACATCATCACTATTCACAAGATCCACAAAACCATCTACCTCATTATCACTAACAAAAAAATGACCTATGATGAGTGTGTTGATTTTGTGTAGCTCGAAAGGTGGAGTGTGGAGTTGTTTTAAAGCAACTCGAGTTGGATATGCTTTAAAGCAATTCGAGTTGGATTTTCAACAATAACAGGATTTTTATTTATTGATAGAATGTTTTCGGGTTTGTGAGGTTGAAATAAAACCATGAGCGATTTTATGTGTGATTTAAAGCCGAATAAAGTAAGGAAAGTTTCCTTTCTTGCACATTGATGTAAATCAACTGGGGCCATATATATAAGATTGTTGTAGAAAACCAGTATTGTATTTTTTAAGGAAAGTTGGTTGTTGGGCTAAATAGGATATCCAACATTTGCAGGTTTTTCCCCATATTGGGGTTTCCTGGGTAATTTTGTGTTATTGTGTATTTGTGATTGGCTTCTTATTATTTTTGCTTCCACTATTATTAGTTGTTAATTAACCCAGTGTATTAGTTGTTTGAAATCAAATAGATAAATTGTATTGATTATATTATGTGAATTTATTGACATGCAATTAATCTGTAGTTGGGTTATAAGAAATTAACATGGTATCAGAGCTCTAAATTTTGAATACGAAGCCAAGATATGTGATGTAGACTTCAAGAAAAAAAATCAGAATTTTGTCTCTAGTTTCTTCTGTGATTATGGAAACTAGTGTTCGATATGAGGATAGGCTTGAAGGTGCGTCTAACTTCTTACAGTGGAAGGTTCATATTACATCTATTCTCAAGGAGAAAAGGTTGTGGATCCATGCTAGTACAGAGGTGACACCACCCACAAATGATACCATTTCCCTAGAGTCGCATGAAGTCAAGGAAGCCAAGGCTCAAATGATTATACTTGATGGGGTAAGAGATCATCTAATTCCTCATCTATCAGGGAAAGACACCGCCAAGGAGATGTGGGATACGCTCACAAAACTTTATTAGAGCGACTATTAGAGTTGTAAGATGATGATCGAGGACAAATTGCATAACACCAAGATGTCTAAGGGCGAGAGCATGACCTCTTACTTGTCTAGGTTGACACAGGTCAGGGACAAGTTGGTTGCTATTGGAGAGATGATTGTTGAAGATGAGCTAGTGCGAATAGACTTGAATGATTTTTCAAAGCACTGGGAAGTGTTCGTCAAGTTTGTTGTCAGTAGATATTGCCTACCTGATTGGGCAAGGCTTTGGGATGATTTTGTTCAGGAGGAGATCTATGAAAGTGTTCATCAAGGAGATCAGACAAAGAAGGGTCAAGACAAAGAAAATATTTCTCTTGCAAGCAAGGGTAAGCATAAGTCCAATAAAGGGAAAACATAAGGTTCTTCTTCCAAGAGTGGGAAGAAGAAAGATCTGAGTAAGATTAAGTGTTTTTGTTGCCATCAATTGGGTCACTATGCCAGTCATTGTCCGAATAAAAAATAAGTAGAAGCAAAAGAAGCAAGTTGTTGCTACAACAAAGGTGGACGAGTTTGTAGTGTGATTTGAGAATGAGTTTTCACACATTGTTTGTCTCTCAAGTTCAATTGCCAACATGGTATGGTATATTGATAGTGGGGCTTATTGCCACATGACGGGAGTCAGAGAATGATGACGAGAACCAGAGAATGTCTCACCAAGTTGGAGGAGAAGAAGATGGATTTCTATATTGAGTTTGGAGACAATGCCAAGTACCATGCAATTAGTGTTGGCACGGGCAACTTTCAGAGGGAGTCTGGCAAACTTCTATTGGTGTAGGACATGTTTGTCTCTGGCATGACAAAGAATTTAATCTTTGTTTCTACTTTGGAGGACAAGGGTTACATCGTGACCTTTGAGAGAGGTTAGGTCTACATTCGTCCCAAGGATTCCAAGGTTGAAAAAGTGATTGGAGTCGGGAATGGAAGCTTGTTTTGGTTATAGCTTGAGCCAACACATGTATTGGTAAGCAGCTGTAGAGGGTTAGGAGAATAATGGCACAAGAGGATGGCTCATCTTCACCATGGAGCACTTAATGTGCTCAAGGAAATAGTAATGGGTTTACTTGAGATGAAGACAGAAAAGCTTGAGGTGTGCAAGGGCTAGGCTCTTGGGAAATATACCAAGACCAATTTTTCAAGTAGTGACACTAGATCAGAAGGGATTTTGGATCTCATACAGTCAGATGTGTGTGGGCCCATGACAATAGTATCCTTGAATGGGTACAAGTATTATGTTACTTTCATTCATGATTTCTCCAAGAAGACTTTGATATATTTTTTGAAGAATAAAGATGAGGTCTTGAGTACGTTCAAAGAGTTTAAGGCTCTCTTGGAGAACCAAACATGGAGGAATATCAAGATACTAAGGTCCGATAATGGAGGCGAGTATACCTCGAATGCCTTCAAATATTTTTGTGCTCGAGAAGGTATCAAGAAAGAGTTGACAGTTTCATACAACCCTCAGCAGAATGGGGTTGTTGAACGGAAAAACAAGGCTATAGTTGGAGTGGCGAAGGCCATGCTTCATGATCAAGATCTGCCTTGGTTCTTATGGGCAGAAGCTTGCAATACAACCATGTATTTTTAGAATAGGATCTCACAAAAAGTGTTCTGAAAATTGACTCTAGAAGAGGCATTCACCTGTAAGAAACCAGATTTGGAGCACATTCACATCTTTGGATGCCTTGTGTATTGTCATATTCCTGTGGAGAAGAGAACCAAGTTGGAACCAACTGCAAAGAAGGGTATCTTTGTTGGGTATAGTGAAACTTCTAAGGCCTATCGAGTTAACATTCCTACCCTCAGGAAAATAGTTGATCGCAGAGATGTGAAGTTCAAGGAAGAGAAAGCTCTTCAGAAGTCTAGTAGCTTGATGAATGAGGAGAAGCAATCACCCACGGTTGAGGCAACACAGATTCCTCAAACTTCAATAACGCAAGCTGGAGAGTGGAGCAAGCAAGCCAAGCAGGCTGATCAGAAGGAGGAACAAATAATTCCTTAGGCTCAAATTCTTATTATCGAGAAGAGGAGAAACAAGGTGGCTAAGTAGACACTGAGAGAGGCCCGGGAATATGTTGGTGATCCACAGGATTCAGTCAAACAATGAAAGGCTACCAGATGTTATTCTGAGTATGTGGCACTTATGAGTGAATTAATTGAAGTAGAACCTTCTAGCTTTCAGGAGGTGTCCATGCACCAAGTATGGAAGGATGCCATGGTGGAAGTGTATTCCTCCATCATGAAGAATAGTGTGTGGGAGGTTGTACCACAACTAGAAGGTAAGTCTGTGGTAGGCTCAAGATGGTAGTGTGGAAAAGTTCAAAGCCCAGTTTGTGGCTAATGGGTTTTCTCAGAAGGAAGGGATCAACTATGATGAGACTTTCACTCTAGTAGCTAGGTACTCATCCAAAAGAGCTATTATTTCTATAGTAGCACAGATGGGTTGGAGGATTCCCCAGATGCATGTAAAGACGACCTTCCTCAATGGAGTGATTGAGGAAGAGATTTACATAGAACAACCAGAAGGATTTCAAGCACATGGGAGGGATTCTCATGTATGTAGGTTAAAAAGAGCAATGTATGGGCTCAAGTAGGCTCCCAAGGCGTGATATTCACGTATTGACAGTTACTTGCAGAGTGTGGGCTTCACGATGGAAGCAAAGCATTTGCAATATCATGATTAATATTTTCCAACAATTCTAACATGTCAAGATTACGTGAAGATGTGAAAGAACCAATGTACCAAGCTTATTCAACCCCATATGATTAGTTTTTCCTTTAGAATCGTCATGGTTTGAAAAACACTTTCATTAAGAAGGAATAGCAAATTAAGTTTTTAGTTACGTATATAAGTTGACATTTCTATAGACTATCACTATCCAACAGTTCAAGTATAATTAATACGGTGGAAGCAAGGTGCAGATATGGTTTTTTAGATGGAATTTATGTTGTCCACACAGAATTTTTCGCTTTTCATCTCGCCTCTAGTAGAATGTGAGAGTTTGACTCCTCCACTTACATGCTACTTACAGAGTGTGCATTGTTGGGTTCTTAACCCAGTTCAAAATGTGGAAAGCCCCTACTGGGCCATATATCTACATTGTAATAACAATTTACAACAATAAAACTGATAATGAAGTACTAGTGGTACTCACAGAGATATGACATGAAGTTCGTGTTTAGGTAGAATTCTCTGTATCAGTAGATGAAGTATTTTTGTACTTGTAACAGCTGGCTAATGTCATGAACATGCCCAAGTTGAGTAGACTCAGAGAACCTAGAAGCCAATAAAAGTAATCTAAATGAGATATGTTCAAGTTGTCTGCAAACCAGCAATGCTCCTGCTCTCCGCAAGTAGCCTTCTCAATGACCAAAATTAGGATACTGCTCAGGAAACTCCCAACTCCTAAAACACTCAAATAGACAGCAATACCCAAGCTTTTCATTGTGTCTGGCATTTGATCATAAAAGTATTCTTGCATTCCTATTAGTGTAAACACATCAGCTACGCCAAAAAGAAAATATTGTGGAGGCAGCCAAAAAATGCTTATCGGGATTGTTGCAGAGGGCACGTCTATCAGTCCATTATCCTTTGCTGCCTTGACCCTTTTAATTTCTACCCCTGCAGCGACAATCATTGAAATTGCAGAAATGAACATATCGGTGCCTATCCTTTGGAGCAATGTTATACCTCTCTCGTTCCCTGATAATTTTTTTGCAATGGGAACAAAGATGCGGTCATAGACAGGGACCAATAGCATAATTGATATGAAAATAAAACACTGCATACTTGCAGAAGGGATCACAAAATGTCGACCAACTTTTCTATCCATTGTGCTACCCTGTTCTGTGAAAAATGTGGAAGACTGTGCAAAGACAACGCCATACATCAAACATGCCATCCAAATAGGTAAGATGCCCAGAAGAAGTTTTACCTCTTCAACCTGTTCAACTGTGCAAAGTCTCCAATTGCGTGTTGTTTTGCACTCAAAGTCTAATTCATCTTCAATTGTTGCTTTGTCAGGAAATCTGGAAAAAGCAACACGAGGACATTCATTGATAAAATTCTCCAAAGTTAATAGGGCTAAAATAAACATAAATGAGAATTCCAAGAATATGAACTAGCATTATTCCCGAATATTATAGCTGTCTACACTAACTTCCTTCAGCTTAGATGCCAGGTCGAGAAATTGCATCCAACATCCCTTTGGTTTGGCATGCCATTCATGAAACTTGGTGGACATCTTGAAACCCCTTTCAGCCTCATCAATAAACCACCGCCCATTTGGTCCATTCCCCAGTTTGAAAACACAAAAACGATCTCTGTTGCAATTATTTGAGCCTGAACTCTGCTTAAATATGATAGCACTAGATTTAAAGCAAACTGTTCCATGGAGTGCTTACCTGAACTCGTTTCTTTGCAAGAGTTATCTTCTTGATTCTGTCAAAACCCCTTCTTCTTCTTGAATTGAAGCTAATTGATTTTGTTCTTGGAAAGGAATAGAGGCATTCCGTTTGTAGAATGCTGCAACAAACACATGGATGACTCGAGTGAGAGGGCTTCCACTCGGCAATTTGTTTCGGTAAAACCTAATCCCACACAAGAACATGAGAATTGTCATTGCCATGGCAACGGCAGGAATGCCATAACCTATACTCCATCCAACATTATCTTGGACGTACACGAGCATAGTGACCCCTGCAAGGCTTCCCAAGCAAACACCAAAATACCACCAGTTAAAGAATGAACTTTTGTGCTTCTTCTTTATTGGGTTTTCATCATCAAATTGATCCGCACCAAAGGCCTGTAGGGATGGCTTGTAACCCCCTAACCCCAAAGCTACCAAGTAAAGTGAGAAGAAAAAAAACCCAATCTTGAAATGTGATGCTCTGGAGGAAGATTCTGTTTTATACTTGCATGCTGAGGGTTTGAGACTACTGAGAGAGGCTGATAGAGTCACCAAGATTAGCCCCTGTTACATTCCATTGTATGACGTGTTACTTGGATTTGTTAAAATACATGAAAATGAAAACTTATTCACCTATTTTGCAAGCAAATGGACGTCTGATTCAATTTTCAACAAGTGCACAAACTCAGAGTATGATTTTCAGTTTCTATATTCGCAAGAATTCCTAAATTTGTAGATAATACTGGTTAAAGAATTTGTTCCAAATTACTCTACCTATCGATCATAATGCAAAGGAAAAGGATTTTGTGAAGGAAAAGAATACTGACAAGCAAATAGATGAGTGCAGAAACAAGGATTGTCCAGTACCGACCCAAATATGAATCATCAACAAAAGCTCCCAAAAAAGGCAATGTATTGTTCCCCTGACCATATGTTCACATTGCTTGCAGCAGTGGCAGTACTTTCATTCAAAACACTTGTTAGATAAATTATCAAATTTGAAGATATGCCAGCATGAGCAAACCTCTCTGCAATCTCCACCCCTGTGAGCAACAAATAAATGCAATGGTTGAAATCAAGATAAAATAACTGTGAATAGATAGACTCATCAAAAGCAAAGAAGAAAAGGGTTGCTCATGTTGACAGAACAATCTACAATCTCTAAGTATAGAAGGACAAGTAGCTCAGTGTTACAGGACCCCAACACCAAATGAGAGGCAATTAGGATGAGTTCTAACTGATCCTTGCAAATTATCCACTTAAAATAAGAATTTATTCAATACATTCAGAAAGAACAACCATAAAATAATCTTTCATTCTTGAAACACAGACTGAAACAAAATAACTATGTTCTATCCCCTCTTATTTACCGACTCATATTAGTGTAAACCAACTACTATAATCCAAATTGTTAATGTCTCCCAATGTTCCATAGTAAGCTGAGCTTGAAAACATGAATACAAGAGACATATCATATACCATGATTCCAAACATTGATGTTATCAACTTTCTGTCACATATTTTTCAGAAGCATTCTTAGTGCTGGTAATAATTTTGTAAAACCTCCAAAACTCCCAAAAAAGAGAGCATATTCATACACACCAATTATAAAAAGGGATGCCTTCCATGTTCCAGTGTGAACTCTGATAACAGAGTGGCCATGGAGGTCCACTGATCCATCTTTAACAAATTCGTCTGATGAGTGAAGTTCTTCCATTGCCTATGCTTACTTCATTAATCACTCAATACATAAAAATATGACAATATATCTTTCTTGTAGTTGAAATTAAGAACTGGGTGTTCTTTCTTGGGTAGGGAAGGGCTAATTTTTCTATTAATAATTAAACAGTAAATCTATAAGTTTGGATTATTAGACCGAGAGTAGTTAAAAGCTGTCTTATTTATAAAAAGTGCAGAGGTCATGACAGTTCAACTCTTGTTAGGTGGGATCATAGTTCAACTCTTGTTAGGTGTGGTCATAGTTCAATTCTGGTTAGGTGTTACTTTCTTAGTTTGACAAAGTAGATAAATGTTGAGTTTTGTTTACAAATTATTTTGACAAAAGAAATTTAATTTTGACAAAGTTGATGGTACATTTGGCTTTATTTACAAATTACTTTGACTAAAGAAAACAAATTTTGACAAAATAAATAATTGTTGGATTTTATTATCAAATTGTTTTGAAGAAATGGAGTTTGACAAGTTATTTGATGGAGATGGAAGATAAGATATTTGAGTTCTACCCCAAATAAATTGTCATGGAAGATTGGATATTTGAAGTCCACCCCAAATAAATTGTGATGGAAGGTTAGATATTTGAACACTCTATTTCCGAAAAAATGTTGGAAGGTTAGATATTTGAGTTCCACCCAAAAAAGTTTGTAATAGTTGCATATAAAGTATAAATATCTAGTTTTAAAGTGCAAGGTTAGATATTTGAGCTCCATCCAAAAAAAAATAGTGTCCAAGCATACCAAAGTATAAATATTTAATTTTATAGGTTGAAAGATTTACTCAAATTGTTAAATGTAAAAAATCAAGTTAAATTAGTAATTATAATATTAATAAAATAATAATGTTTTGTATATGTTAGTTTACATTTTCACCTTTCTTTTAGTTTAATTAGATAAAATATAGATCAAAACATGTAGTTGAGTTAAACTTGTAATTTTACATTTATTTATTTATTTAGAGATTGCCTGTATAATTGGTTTCTTCTATATGGATAAGTGATACACTTTTGTGTTAAGTTTGACTTGTATTTTCATGTTTATCTATCTTTACTTTCTTTTTATATATTTTTTTACATATTTTCCTTTTTATCTATCATTTTTGCACATCAAATCAAGGTGCAACACTTAGGTTTGAACTTTGGGGACTTCCACAGTAATTTCTAAGACTACACTAAGCCCTAGACATCTTCTAGACTAAGAGCATGAATTTATGTACCGTGACAAATGGACTTTGAATGACATCAACATAGATTTTTTACCTTGTTTTGAAGGTAAGTGTGTCAATCTTCCTATTTTATTTATAAATATTCATAGTATATTAATTTCCCCTACTTTGATTTAATTTAGGTTCATTGCGCTTTATTTTTTACATTTATTTATTAGCCTAGAATATTTATGTAAAACATTTAAAGTGATTCTACTTCTAGACTTTTTTTGTGAACCCAATCTATTCTTACCTGCAATCTAAGGTTTGACCTTAGGGTTTACTTTTCTTCTCTAATTAAGGTTTTAAATCTAATTTGTTTTCTAATCATTTATTCTATTTTTAAAACTTGATTAGGGTTTGTTTCCCTTTTCCTCTTTGTGCTTCACTCTTATTTTACACTATGTATTAGGATTCATTTTTCTCATGTTGTTTCTACCCACCTTATCCATCTTTAACTTATAATCTAGAGTTTCATTTTTAGTTCTAATTTTAGTCTAATTCATTTCATTTTAGATTTCCTAGTGTTTGGATCAACCTCTATTTGTTTACACTCAATTTATTTTAATTTTATGGTTTGGTCATACATAGTGACATACATTTTTGTTCCCATCCACCTACCTTGGAATAATCCATTAATATGGCTATTCTCGGATCATTATTCTTGGCTACTATGTGCATGCATGCATTTTAAATTTTGACATATTCCTATCCTTTGTGATACATCACCTTCCTTTCTTGAAATATACTATTATGATACTTTATTCTATGAATGACGATATATTTTTCATGGAGGTGTTATTTTATCACATATTAGCTTTCCTCTCCTTCATTGAGTTGCTCATTGTTCATCATTTCCTCTTAGGCATAATTCACTTGCCCATGAATCTCATATTAATCTTATTTCTCCTATGACCTATGATAATGATGAGCACATACCCAATTAGGATTTGCCACATGTATTAGTGATGTACATCTAACATAATGACCACACTTTATCCACTTATACATGAAATTATTATACATCTTCCTGATACCTCTATACTTTCTAGTAAATCCAATCTTCCTCTTAATCCTAAACATGAATAAAAATATGATATTATTGAACAAAGACATTATATTTCCATAGTCCATAACGAATAGAGAGTTTCTTCTAGATTTAATTGTGTGTTGTTTTTTGCATCAACGTTTCAGATCACACTTTGTGGTCCATCATCAGAATGAAGAGAGTTGTGAGAGTAAAAATGAGTGATTGCAGACCCAAGTAGGGTAAAAAGAGTGGTGGGGGAAAGAGAAGGTTGCACATGCACCAAGAAGAAAAAAGGGGGGTAATAAATTACAAAGAAGAAAAGATAAGACAAAAGAACAACTAAAATCTAATACAAAATGCAACATAAAAAAGAGAATTTAAAAAAGAAGAAAAAATTGCTATTGGAGGGGAAAAAATAGCTAAGAAAACTTGAAGACAAAAAATAAGGAAAATATTAACTTAAAACCAATAAACTTCCAAAAAGAAGAAAAAGGAAAAATAAAGAAAAATGAAAATAATCAAAACTATCTAAAAAATAAAAATTATATAAGAAAGGAAAAAAGATTAAAAGAATAAAAGAAATTATAAAGAAATATATATATAAAGAAGTGCAAGAAAAGTTGTGAAAGAGGACAAAAAATAAAAATAAAAATAAAAATTTAGAAAAGATTTAAGAATGTAAAGAGAAGACACATATGGAGATAAAAGATAAAAAAAAACCCACTCAAACTATAGCATAAAATATTAAAACCACTAAAAATCTAAAAATAAATATATAAATTCCTAAAGAATACAAAAAGAAAATAAAAAAATGAATATAAAAAAGAAAATATAAGCATAAATAGAAATAAAACAAAAAGTGTAAAGATATTGAAAGAGAAATGTAAAATATAAATAGGAAGAAATGAAATACTTGAGACCTTAGTAGAAAACAAGATAAATCAAAAATCAAAAACCTAAAGATAATATCTAAGATAAATAAAGATATAAAAAATACAAGAATAAATAAAGAAAAATACTTAAATAAGGAAAATAACTTAAAGCCAATAAAATGTCTTAAAAAAATAAATGCAAGTATCTTTATATGTAAAAGTATATAAAAATATCCACCAAGAATAAGAGAAAAAAGGTTAATAAATCTAAAAAATATAAAATACAAACAAAACTTAAAGAGAGTGCAAATATCAAGAATTAAAGGAATAACACAAACTACCAAATAAAAACTTCATATATATATAAAATTATAGAGCTATTTGATCACAACAAGCATAAAGATAAAGGTCTATATAAAGTTATAGAGCTATTGGATCACCATCGTTGCAAGAAGGATGCAAATGTTTTCCCCTTGGCTTGTTAGAGGACAGAGTGGTGCTACTAGTATGCATGTAGGGCCTTTAGCTTCTTTTGGTGGTAGGGAGGTTCCTTTCTATGAGGGTGTTTCACTGAAACTCAAGAAGGTTAATGGATGTTTGGAGAGGAGTCATGATCGTTTGGTTTTAGTTATCCAGCTAGAATTGGTGGTTGAGGATGTGTCATATTTCAACAATCATGCACTTATTTGAAAATTCATGGGGATTTGTATTTCTTTGCCTACATTGGAAGCATGGATTCGTCGGAATTGGCAAATTGAAGGGGATATGGAGCTTATGCTTGCAACAAATAATTATATTATGGTTGTTTTTTCTTCTATGGCTGACCGAAACAAGGTTTTTGAAGGGGGCCCTTATTTCTTTAATAAGATTGGTCTGCTTATTAAACCCTGGCATGTGGGCTTTAATTATGTGGAGGAGCTTCCATTAAGGTTCTTGAGTGGGTGCGGCTTGCACAACTCCCATTGGAATTTTGGAGGAATGATATATTTCTCAAGATTGCTTCCATGCTTGGAAAGCCAGTTGGGACAACCCAACAAACTTTCGATAGGAAGGTAATTACTTATGCCCGTATTTGTGTGGAAATTGATTTAAATAACCCTTTTCTAGATTCGATGGAAATTTGTCTAGGTTCTTCTTCTTGGATTCAACAACTGGATTATGAAACTCTTCCATTTCGCTGCCGAATTTATCATGCGTAGGGGCATCTTCAATGAAAATTCCCTAGGGTTAACCAGTTCTCTACTGCAAGTAATTCTTCCCCTTCCCCAACTCCATCAGGGGATAAAGGGAAGGCTCTAATGGTTGGGGGGTTGTTGATAAGGAGGGTTTTGTTTCGGTCAAGCCTCATAATAAAGGGAGGGGCCAAAAGAGAACCTTTAGAGAGAGGTAGAATGATGAGGTCTTTAATTGTTTTGATGCTTTTGACACTATGGCTCAGGAGGAGGGGATTCCAGTTGATTTGCATTCTGGGGTTAATCCTATGGGACTGGGTGAGGTGCATGGCATAGAGGAGGAGAATTGTAATCTACCTTTGGTTACTTTGCTTGACTCTCAACTGCTAGTTAAGGCCCTAGCTAATTTGGTGCCACCTGGATCCTTGGAAGCGAAGGATGATATAGTTTTGGCTGACTTGGCTAAGGAGGCTACGGTTTCTGCTAAATGTAATGACTCTTCTCTTGTTTTGGGGTTGCAGCAAAAATCTTTCAAAAAAGCCCTCTCAGAGAAACCTTCTAAAGTGGGGTGCAAGAAGGATCGGGAGAAAGTTAAATTGGTTGACACTGGTGGAATCTGGGTCAATGCATACCATTGCCTCCCATTTCTCCCAATCTTAATTATGATTTTTCTCTCGTGGAATGTATGGGGGTTGAATAACATCTCTAGGAAAAAGACAATTCATGATTTGATTGTTTCTCATTCTCTATATTTGGTTTGTATTCAAGAAACTAAGTTATCTATAGAGGGCATGTTGCAGCATGCTTCTAATATTTGGAGGCATGGTCAATTCCAATGCATTGGGGCTTCTGGGTGCTCTGGAGGGGTGGCATGTTTTTGGGACTCAAAGAAATTTTTTCCTATCGAGTGGATTTCCAATTAGTCCTCTATCTCTTTGGTTGCCTCATGCTTGGATTCTGGTGAGCTTGTTTTACTTTCTAATGAGTATGCTCCGATTGATTTTTTAGGGAAATCTTTGCTTTGGGATCATTTAAGGTATGTTTAGACTCTTGCTCATTACCTTCCTTGGATTGTTGTTGGGGACTTTAATTCTATTCTTAGTTTGGAAGAAAAAAGGGGTGGTATTGCCAGGTTGGACCCCTCTTTAGGTCTTATAAGGGATAATGTAGAGCTTCTTAATTTGATTGATGTGATACCAAGTAATGGTATCTTTACTTGGAATAATCAGTGATGTGGGGAGGCTGCTATATTTGAGAGGCTAGATAGGTTTCTGGTATCTTGTTTTTGGATTGGAGATAGGTGGACTACTAGTTCAGAAATTCTTGACTGGCGGGGATTAGATCACTGGCTGATTAAGTTGGCAACAATTAGTTATTCAGCCTCCAAAAATCCTTTGTTTAGGTTTCATCTCATGTGGCTTAGAGATTCCCCGCTACAGGACTTGATGAGTGAGTGGTGGCGCCAAGGAAGTCCTTCTTATGGAACAACGATGCATTCTTTTGTTAAAAAGTTGTAGTTTGTGAAATATAAACTTAAGAGATGGAATAAGCAATGTTTTGGTAATCTTTTTGCTACTAGGAGGTTGCTATAGGAACATTTAGATCATATTACCTGTCAGATTCGTGATCATGGTCTTACTGAGGATCTAGGTAGCAATGAGACTCAGGTATTGAAGGACCTGAAAGAGTGGGAGCTTAGGGAGGAAATTTTTTGGAAGCAGAAAGCGAGGGTGGATTGGTTTCAGGAAGGTGACAAAAATATTGCCTTCTTTCATTATTATGTTAAAGCTAGGCGACAAGGGGGTCATATCTCTTCTCTTGTGACTTCAAAGGGGGTTTCTTTGCCCTCCTTAAGGGAGATGTCTCGTGAGGCTACTCGCTTTTATTCTACCTTGTTCTTGGAGGGCTCTCCACCTGCTAGTGATGAGGAGAGTTTGTTCTTGAATTGTATCCCCTCTTTAGTCTCCAAGGAGAAGAAATGCAACTTTACTTCAACCAATCTCTATGTCTAAATTAGAAAAGGTTTTTTTGGTATGAATAAAGGTAAGGCTCCTAGTCTTGATGGGTTTCCTATTGAGTTTTTCCAAGAGTTTTGGGAAATAATCAATTCTGATCTTCTAGATGTCATCTAGGAATCTCAATGTAATAAGCAAATGCTTTGGGATATGAATGCCACTTTTCTAGTTCTTATCCCCAAAAAGGAATGAGCTAATAGTCTTGATCGATTTCAACCCATTGCTCTTTGTAATGTGGTGTATAAAATTATTACTAAGATGATTACAGAAAGGTTGAATCCTTGGCTTAATGACTTGATTTCAGAAGAGTAGGGAGGATTTGTTGCTAGTAGATAGATTCATGATTAGGTGGTGATTGTGACAAAGGTTATTCATTCCATGGCTAAGTCTAAGGAAAAGGCTATGTTTGTTAAACTTGACATGGCTAAAGCTTATGATAGGGTTAAGTGGCAGTTCTTGCAAAAAACTCTTTTGGCCTTTGGATTTGATCAAGATTGGGTGGATTGGGTCATGAGCTGTGTTACTTCTTCCTCCTCAATTATTATTAATAGTGAACTTTCATATTTGTTTACGGTTTCTAGGGGTCTTCGCTAGGGGTATCCTTTATCACCCTATTTGTTTATTATTTTGGCCAAAGGTTTAGGAGGATTTCTCAAGGCTCGAGTTTCTCATAAAGTGATTCAAGGGTGGAGCTGGGGCTCTGGTTTGCCTCCCCTTTCTCATTAGTAGTTTGTTGATGATACTGTTTTAATGGGGCTTGCCCATATTCAAGAGGCTGAGAATTTTAGAAGGATTTTGGACATTTATTTGGATGCTTTAGGTCAGAAAATCAATGATCATAAATATTATATCTTTTTTTTTAACACCCCTGTGCATATTCAACAAAGGATTGCTGAGATTTTGAGGTTTCAAACTGGTTCCTTCCCTATGGTTTATCTTGGAGTTCCACTTAGGGTGGGGTCTCAACTTCAGGATTCTTGGAAGGAGTTGCTGGAAAAGTTGAGGCAAAGGGTTACTCATTGGATGCATAGATGGTTGTCTACTGTTGCTCAAGTGACTCTTTTGTGTTATGTGATTCAAGCTCTTCCTATTTATAGGTGCTTTGTTCATGTGGCCCCTTCAAAGTTTCTTAAAGAGTTTGATGATCTTTCTTGCAAATTTATTTGGAGTGGTAATCTGCTTGCTTCTAAGTGGAGTTTAATTAAATGGGAGTTGGTTTGCAGGCCTCAGTGTGAGGGAGGGCTTGGTCTTCATTCAACAACTTTGAATGGGCAAGTGCTTGCTGCTAAATTGTATTGGTGTTGGTGTACGAGCTAGGATAAGGTTTGGGCTCATATTCTCACTTATAGTACCTTGGAGAGATTGATGGTGTTGATGTCCCCAGATGCAGTTTGGAAGGGAAAGGCTTTGCAATTTGGAATACTCTTAAATCTGGGGCTCACCTCTTTAAGCAAGGGCTTTTTTGGATTTTCCACAGGGGCTCTAAAGCTTTGTTTTGGGGGGATTCTTGGGATGGTCACCCTCCTCTTCTCTCGATATACCCTCATTTACGAGATCTCAATGATAGTTTTATTAGTGTTGGTTGGTGTAGGGTGGCTAATTATAAGTTAGTTCAACAATTGGGGCAGGGTTTTGTGTGCAATTGGAAAGATCCTCAGGAATGGCCTCCAAGGGGGACTGAGGAGGAGTGGCAGGATTTAGCTAGGATTCTTGCTAATAGGGAAAGCTCATCTCTTTTGGACATGGATACTCTAGCTTAGGGACATGATTCAACAAGGAAGTTTTCAATGGCCTCTGGGTACCTTCAGTTGGATAGGAACCTTTTTGGGAGGATTGGTTTTCCTTGGTGGAAACGAGTGTGGAACAAGTTCTCTTGGCCCAAATGTAACTTTTTTCTTTGGTTGCTAACTAAGAATCGATGTCTCACTTGGGATAATTTGCAAAAAAGAGGTTTTCATGGCCCATATATTTGTGTTATGTGTCATAATAGTGAGGAGTGCTCTTCTCACCTTTTAATTTCAATGCTATTTTTCTAGGGAGATGTGGCATCTCTACTGGGTGGTTTGGAATCTTCTCTGTTTGCATGTCTCTTCACTAGTTGAGTTTTGGGCTTGTCTTGGTTTTCCACCAGTTAAGACTTCTTTTCTTCAGGTTCCTTGGGATATTGGTCCTTCCTTTATTCTTTGGAATCTTTGGCTGGAATAGAATCGTCCGATATTCCAAGGGGCACAATTGGTTCTCAAGCAACCGTGGTAGCGAATTGTTTGTGTTCTCCAGGAGATGGTCATGGCTAAGTGTGATCTTGCTAGTCCTGTGGATTTTGTTGATTTGGATATTTTTAGAAGGTTGAGATTCCCCGCTCAAGAGAATGGTATTCTTGTTAGATAGAGGCGTAGATGGGTTAAGGAGAAATTTGTTAGGGAAGGTAGATGGCATCCTCCCCCTCCTAGGGTATTGAAGATTAATATAGATGGCTCTTCTAGAGGGAATCCTGGTCCTGTAGGGATAGGTGGTATTGGTAGAGATAGTTTTGGAGATGTCCAGTTCTTCTTTTCTACTTATAAAGGGTTTCATGCCAATAATTTTATGGAAGCCCTTGCTATTTGGTATGCTTTGGAGGGAGCTTTTTCTCTGGGTTGGAGAAGGGTCCTTTGTGAATCCGATTCACAGGAGGTGGTTTCAATGTTGACTGAGAGGCGGTTGGATGGGGATAATTGGCGGTTAGCCCTAGTTATTTGTCAAATTCTTAGTTTGAGCGGGTCTTTTGACTCGATTTGTTTTTCCCATATTCCTTGGGAGTGGAATGGTGTGGTGGATTGCTTGGCTAAATGGGCATTCGATCAGCTAGAAAGTTGGAATATTGTTGACAAGATTTCTATGCCTTTGGATCTTTCTTGTATGTTAGATCAATCACTTGATAAGGATAAGGTTGGTTAGTGGTTGGTTTTGATTTGAGCATGATGCCCTTCTGCTTTGTATTTATTCTTTGGAATTAATAAATTTTTACCCTTTTAAAAAAAAAAAAGAATAGAAAAACAATCCTAAAATAAGACAAGAGAGATATAGATAAAAATAAAGAAAAAGAAGAAAGAAGAATCTTTATAAAACTAAGAATAAAGATAAGAATATAGAGAAAAATAAGATATAAAAAGCTAAAGATAAGAAGAAAAATAAGTAATGTATATCCTCTTGCAAGCTAAATCCCTTTACAATAAATAAATTAAGAAATAAGAAGAACAAAAAGGGGGAGGAGATAAGAAGAAAAGAAAAAATGAGACAAAAGATAAAAAGACAAGGGAACAAGAGGAAGAGGTAGGAGCGGAAAGGGGAGGGAAGAAAGTGAGAGGGGGAGACACAGGGAGGGGAGGAAGAAGGTGAGCCGAGGAAGGGAGGATGAGAGATAGGGAGGAGAGGGAGGGAGGGCGGTGGACGGGAGCAAACTATTTAGGGGGGATTGAGGTTAGACAACAAGGGTTTCCAAGAGGAACTAAGGCTTCACCCTTCATCTCTATTAAGATTTGAGGGGTGGTAGAGGATTTGGATAGCTTCTTTAAGATTCCTTTGTTTTCTATGGATAGGATTTGGGTATTTTCAAGGAAAATGTGGTGCTTTTTGGAGGAGTGGTCAACTAGGGTAGACTTGACGACATGCTCATGTTTTATATCTACGTAATGCTCTTTGATTCTAGTTCTAAAGGATTAGCATGTTTCACTTATGTATGGGATACCACAAGAACATACAACCTTATAGACACCAGAATCAAGGAAGGAGTCCATGGGGTCTTTGAGAGAAGGGATATGGTTTCTCAAGGTCTGGAGGGGTTTGAAGATGCATTGAATTCCCCTTTTTTGAAGGATCTTTGCAATTTTTTGGGATAAACCTTCAATGTAGGGGAGGGTGGTATGGAAGGTGATGAGGTAAAAATAATCTCATCAATATAATGGACTCAACACTCAGCCTTATACCTTTCAGCCAAAATTACCCTCCCAATTTATTACCTTTACAATAAATAATTGCTCTCTTTTTATGAATAAGCGCACAATCTTTATTTCTTGATATTAGTCAAAATAAGCTAATTTGTGTTTATTTAATGGTTTAGTTATTGAGCATTCCATAGGTCAACTTCCACCACCAGTTACCATTCTAGTCAAAAAGGGATTAATGCATGTTTCAACACCATTGAAGACAAGTGAGTGGGTGTTGAAATTTTAGGAGCATACGTTATGGACCGAGTCTTCATAGTTTCTGTTATTTTCAGTTCTAAAGACTTTATGGCTCCTACCGAGCCTCTTTAACATTTCATGTCATGGACTTTAAAGTCTATTAGTTGTTGACAATCAGTTGAAGACTTTATCAACTAAAAAGTAGGATTTTGTTAGTCGCTTTCATATAAATATGTAACTGTTAAAAATGATGAATACATAAGAATATCATTATGCTACCACTATGCCTTTTAAACTTCCATATGAATAAGATGAGTTTTTCCCACCACTTTTGGAATTACTGAACACTATGAATGGAGTTCTTTGAATGAAGTAATTTGGAGATTACCAGTGCACGTGATCTAAGATAGTCATAGAAACACCTGAGAGATGGCCACTCGAGGGTTATAGATTAGATAGATAAGTATTTTATTTCTCATTCTACACTATATTTTAGTAGATAATAATAGAAATTGGAATTTATCTTTGTGTGTGTCATGCTGTTAAAATCAATCTAAGTCTGTAATCTTTGAATTTAGTGTTTGAAGTTTTGAAGCACCTTCCTTTAGTGTTTCAGATTATTAAATTATTTTTTTGATAGCTATTTAGATTGTCATCTTTTGCACTAGATCAATGTTTCATAGTTTCTTTACAAGTTTTACTTCTTCAACAATCTATACATTCTTTAGACTAATCATTTCCATGCTTTCTAGCTTAGTGGTGATGCTTTTTAGATTCATAGTTTTCTACTTTCTAGTTTAACTATTTCAAGTTTTCTAGATAGATGATTTCCTGCTTTCTAAGTTTAAGAGGCTTTTTAGTTTAGAGTTTTATTTAGTTGTTCGATATTTAGAAATCCTGAGAGAGATAGTTGAGATTTCTTCTATTGCATATAGCCTTTTGACACTACCCGGTCGATATATTAATGTGTTTATCAACTAAAGTGTTAGGACCTAATGATAGCCTATCACTTTTTCATGTCATTGTTGGGGAGATTTCTTTTTCTAGTGTTAGGAGGAGATATCTTGAATACCCCTTTTAGGAATAGAAATAGTCCTTTGGCTTCTTTTCTACATGGTCAAGAAATGATGCCCCCATGGAAGATTCATACCAAAAACCCCCCCAATTGACATACCAACAACAAGTAGGGAGGAAGGAAACTTAGATCAAGAACTTACTGAGGAATTGACTAAATAGGGTCAACTTGAGACCTTCCCACATACCCCAGAAAGAGAACACATAGTTGTCGAGGAGCGTATTCCTTTACAAACTCTAGAACCTCACCCAAATGAGCGAACTTTGGAAGAGAGTCATATTCTCTTCAACATCATGGGTGACCATAGAAATGTTTCCAACAACAACAATAACCCTCCACCACCATGCACATTCACTTATCCTATTGCTATTGATGCAGATGATGATATGACAATAAAAAATCTCTCACCGACCTTCTTGCCAACCTTTTGAGGTTTGTGTCTAAGGACCTTGATCAGTTTCTATTTGAGTTTAAAGTCTTGTGTTAGACATATGACTACCAAAATGACATTCAGAAACTGAAGCTTTTCCCTTCCACTTTGAAAGACTCAGCCATGTGTTGGTTTATGGGATTAGCTTCCCAGTTGATAACCACCTGGGATGAAATGGAGTCTATTTTTTTAGAGAAATACCAAAGTTACTGTAGGGTCAGTGATAGGAAAGAAGAACTATTCAAGATAAGGAAAAATGAGGATGAAATTTTAGAGGATTACCTAGATAGGTTTATCTTCTTATCTAAATGTTGTGGTGAAGAAGTCATAAGTTTTGATATTCTCAAGACCCTATTACTTAAAGGTCTCGATGAGGAAGCTTGGAGGAGCTTGAATTTAATGGGAAAAGGAGACGCGTCCCAACTAGGATTGGACGATATTATGGAATTATGTCATAATTTCTCTCAAACTCGAGGAGGAATCAGGAAGTCCATCCTCTTTAAAGGTTCCAATGACATAAGAAAACTTCATGAAGAGCTAGCCAACTTCAAAACTGACATTCTTGTTTAGTTAAACACCACCTTAGATGAAATACAAGCTAAAACACAAAATCCTAAAACTTTGTCTATTTATTTCCCCAGTCACTGAAACAAACATTTGCTAAGGGAATGTCCTTTGGACAAAGTTGACAAGATTGAATTTTGTCAAGTGTGTGACAAAAATCATCCCACCGATCAGTGTGAGCTTCTTAATGCCATCGAGAATTCCAAGAAAAGAACAACCTCAATTGAGGAAGAACTAAACATTGTAAATCAAAGATTTGGAGGAAGTTTTTCCTATGGATAGAACCTAAACTCTAACTAGAGACCCCAACCTAATTGGAACAATAATCAATGGGTAGCACCCTGGCCATAGGCACCACCTCCAGTACCCCCTAATTGGGGAACCTATCCTTGGGGACCACCTGAATGGGTAAATCAATCATGGGGTAACCCTCAATGGCCTAACCAGCCTTAACAACAATGGTACCCTCAGAACCCAATTCCTCAATGGAATCAACCTCAACATCAGTTTTATACTCGCCCCAGGAGGATGCCTACTCAACAACAAAATATTCTACCACCTCCCCAGAATAATCAACAAAATGAACAAGTTAACCAACCACCACTTCTAGAGCAACCAGTTTTGAACCCAAAGAACAATCACTCAAATACTTTGGTGTCTTCTATCAGAAAAGACAATATCACTAAAATTAACGCTATACACTATGGAAACTTGCAATTGAGGTCTGGAAAAACACTTTCGTAACAAAATATTGAAGAAATTCTAGATGAACCAGTGAAGAATTATGCTAAGAAAATCACAATAACACCCACATTCGTAGAACAAATTCCAGAAACCACTCAACACAAGCATGACCCGCCATCTTTAGCTGGAGCTTTCCACCTACCTCAGGAGGAGGGGGGTCAGTCTCTAATTGAACTTCCAAAGGACTCCACTCCTAAGGAAAAAATCAAAGCATCTTTTCCAGAGCATCTGAAACTAATTACTGTGAAAGATACTCTGGAATTGACCACATCTATTGAAACTGCATTGATACAAGAAATTAAACAATTGCAAATTGAATTCCCTTTGCTACAAGCAATCAAGGAGATTCCCGATTTAAACCAACTAATTAAATAGTTGTGTTTTAAAACCCCAAGGAGAAAACCAAAACAAATCAATACTGTCCACATAAATGGGTACCTAGCTGACTTGTTGGCTGGGACGACCACTGCTCTAAAATATGACGATCCAGGTAGTCCACTTATAATGGTAACAATTAATGATGTAGCAATACCTAATGCTTTGGTGGACCTTGGAGCAGTCATTAACATAATGATTGTTGATGTGATGGAAAAGCTGGGACTTACTGATTTACACCACACAACTACAGTCTTCCAGATGGAAAATCAATCCATAGCTATTCCCAAGGGCATCATTGAAAATTTTCTTGTTAAGGTGGATGGATGGGAATATCTAGTAGATTTTTAGATAGTTGAGTCCCTTACACCTAAAGACAGTTATCCAATAATTCTTGGATGACCATGGCTAGCTATTTTTGTAGCCAAAATTGACTGCAGATAGGGAGGAATGACCATCTCACATGGATCTAATAGCAAAGATTTGTTTTTGTATCCTCCTACCAAGCCTGTCGAACACAATAAAGTTTGGGTTGATGAGCAAGAAAGTCCCAACAGATAGGAGAATTTGGCTTCACTGGTCATGGTAGTCATCAAACAACATGGTGAAGAATTAGAGGATGAATTGGAAAACAACGTGGAAAGTCTTACTATGGATTCAAGCGGTGAGGAGATGACATAGGTAGAAGAAATCCTAGGACACCTAATCAACATAGATCACACAAAATTTGATGATGCCAGCTTCATAGGATTACCTTATCCTTTGATGAACTTAGTTCCAAAAACTCACCATTTCTTCGCAAATGTTGCCAAGCTTCATAAAACTATACCTCACATATGTCCTCTCAACACCTTGATAAGGCCCATGTATACTATCACATCCAACCATCTAGGAGGTCAAACCATTATGTTGCTTCTAGGAAAAACTTTGAACATTAACAGTTAGTTGACTAAGTCAGAAGAACACAAATTGTTCAACACCTTGGTAAATAGATCTAAAGCATTCACTTGGGACTATACAGATATGAGAGGAATACACCCCAATTTGTGTACTCATCATATCTATAGTGAGGATGTTCGACCTATTTTCCAACCACAACAGAAACTCAATCTTGCTCTGAAAGACATCATTAAAACTGAGATTGAGAAACTCCTACAAGTAGGGTTTATCTACCCAATTTCAAACAGCAAGTCGGTGTCACCTTTGGTTGTGGTTCCAAAGAAGAATGGGAAGTGGAGAGTGTGTGTAGAATATAGGGAGATTAACAAAGAAACACACATAAATTATTTCTCTCTACCATTTGTAGACCAAGTGTTGGATAACTTGGTCAAAAGGAAATATTTTTCATTTTTGGACAGATTTAGTGGATACAACCAGAGACAGGTAGCAGCAGAAGACTAGGATAAGATGACCTTTACTTGCCCTTCAGGGACATTTGCATATCAGGTTCTCCCCTTTGGTCTATGCAATGCTCCTGCAACATTCCAAAGGGCTATCCTAGCCATATTTGTTGGGTTGGTAAATGAGTGTATTGAAGTTTATATGGACAACTTCATTGTATACGACTCAAATTTCAATGAAGCCCTCAAGAATCTAGATAAGGTGTTAAAGCGATGTGAGGATCACCATTTTTTCGTAAGCTACTAGAAATGTCTGATCATGGTGGAACAAGGAATAGTGTTGGGACATCATATTTCAGCTGAAGGGATTAAGGTTGATCTCAAGAAAATCGAATTAATACAACAACTCGAGATTCCAAAAACCAAGACTGATGTCAAAAGTTTTTTAGGGCATGCTGGATACTATCGAAGATTTATAGAAAACTTCAGAAAAATTGTAGCCCCTATGTTTTCCCTCCTTCAAAAGAATGTAGAGTTCATCAGGACACCTGAGTGTCAGTCATCATTTGAAATTATCAAGGAGAAACTCATTTCTGCTCTTGTCCTTCGAGGACCTAATTGGAACCTTTTGTTCCATATTTATGCCAACACATTTGATGATGCCATTGGAGCGGTTCTAGGACATGAAGATGAGAATGGGGGAAAATATGCCATATATTTCATCAACAAGAATTTGATGCCAACATAAAAGAATTATACCACAATAGAGAAAGAATTCTCAGTCATAGTTCATGAAATCATAAAATTTCGATATTATGTCATAGGATACAAAGTCATAGTGTACATAGACCACTCAACCATCAAGTACCTCATGAATAAAGTTGTGGTAAGTGCAAGGATAATTAGGTGGTTACTTCTTCTCCAAGAATTCAATGTAACAATTGTTGACAAACTAGGGAAGTCCAATGTAGTTGTGGATTTCTTATCCCAGATTAAACATGATGGAAACTGTGCTCTGGTACAAGAAGAGTTTCTAGATGAAAATATGCTCGCCATCTCCACTAAAACCCCTTGGTTCGCCGATATTGCAAATTATTTGGCCACTGCAGAAGTACCACCTCATTTTTCATCAAAACAGAAGAAATGCCTCGTTAGAGAAAGTGCTCCTTTCAAATGGATTAATGGGATCTTATTTCGATGTGGACCTGATATGGTTTTACGATGTTGTGTTAGGGAAAACGAGACCGATAGTATCCTTAGAGCCTGTCATGATGATCCTTCCAGAGGGCATTATTTTGCTAAAAGGACAACTCAAAATATTTTGGGAGCAGGATACTACTGGCCTTTAATGCATAAGGACATCAAGAAATACATTCATAGATGTGATGAATTCCATAGGGTAGGAATACCAACTACATCTAATGAAATTCCCCTGCAACCTCAGGTAGTCCTGGAACCATTTAAAAATGGGAATTGGATTTTATCGGCCCTATAGACCCTCTTTCACAAGGAAAAGATACATTTTGGTTTGTATTGACTACCTAACTAAGTGGGTGGAAGTGGAAGCCCTACGTGTTGCTAGGGAGGAAAAGGTAGCTAATTTTCTTTACAATAGAATTTTCCTTAGATTCAAAGTTCCAAGGATAATTGTCATAGAACAAGGCCTCCAGTTAATGTCTAAAGTTTTGTTAGCATTCACAGATCATTTCCAGGTAAGTCACAAGAAGTCCTCACCCTACCACCCTTAGGCAAATAGATAAGTCAAAGTCACTAATAGGGAATTGGAAAACATTTTAACAAAAATGGTTTCATCAAGAAGGAAAGGCTGGGCCAAGAAATTACCCAAAGCTATCTAGGCTTACAATACCACTTGGAAATCAAATACTAGCTATAGTCCATATGAGTTAGTTTTTGTGAAGAAACCCCTCTTTCCCATTGAATTTGAACTCCAAACCCTTATAACAACGATAGAGTTGGGTATAGATCTTAAATGAGCCCAGATCGAGAGAGTTTTACAACTTAGCGAACTAGATGAACTCTGTTTGGATGTCGTTCATCAAACTAAATTGGCCCAACAACAGCGCAAGGTCTGTCATGATAAACATATCAAGGAGAAAGAATTCCATAATCGGGATTGGGCATTATTGTTTAATTCCAGAGACAAGGATCATCAATGGAAACTCATAACACACTAGGTAAGACCATACAAAATTTCTGAAGGATTTTCCAATGGTTTGCTCCAGCTGAAACCCATTGATGATGATACCTAAACTCTCCTAGTTAATGGGCACTGATTACACATCTACCATAAGCCTATTAATAAAGAATAATATTTTACAAAAATGGTAGAAATGAAGGGAGAAAGCTAGTGCATTGACTTTGTTGCGACAAGGTCAATATAGTTTTTCCCATAATAAATAAACGTGAATTTATTTCATTTCAGTATGATTCTTCAATTTATTCATCAACTTCATCAGTTGGACTTGGCTAAGTTTTGTCTATATTTTGCAGGACTTCATCTCTTTGGTAAACACAAATTCTAGCGCACCCTACTGCGATGCTCCGAAACTTGTCAATGCAGTTGTTGTGATGCTCTGAAAACTTGTTGCTACCATGCTATGGAACCTGTACAACTAACTTTTCCTGCTCCTCATCCTAATCCTGCATTTTGATGCATCACTTAATGATGCTTCAAGAAGCCAAGGCCAAAATGTCACATCCTTTTTCCTTCTGGTGGCATCTTCCAACGATTCTCTAGAATTCTGCTACTTCTTCCTTTCGGTGGCATCTTTCAGCGATGTTTCAGAATTCTGTTGTTTCCTTCTTCCAACAACATCTTTCAGTGATGCTCTAGAATTTTCTCAAGTGCTTTGAAAATTTGTTTGATTGCTCCAAAAAAATTTGGTTGTTGCTCTAGCTGGATCTTTCGATGATACTCTAGAAATTTTTGGTTTTTGCTCTAGCTGCATCTTTCAACGATGCTCCAAAAAATTTTGGTTGCTGCTTTGGCTACATCTTTTGATGATGCTCCAGAAATTTGTGTTTCCTACCATGCTCTGGCTGCATCTTTTGACGATGCTCCAAAAAATTTTGTTTGTTGCTTTGACTACATCTTTCAACAAAGCTTCAAAAATTTTTGGTTGCTGCTCTAGTTGCATCATTTGACGATGCTCCAAAAAATTTTGGTTACTACTTCGGATGCATCTTTCGACAATGCTCCAAGAAAATTTGGTTGTTCCCCCAGCTGCAACTTTCGACGATGCTCTAGAATCTTCAATCTTGTTGTTACGTTTTGATGACTTCTCTCCACAATGCTCTAGAACTTTCTCTTCCTGTACTCTAGCTGCATTTTTTTTGGCAATGCCTCAGATTTTTTCTAAGTTTTTTCCTTTTTTAGTATTTTGTTTTTTCCTAAAGTTTTATGCATGCCTATCACTTGATTTTTTGCTGCCTCAAGAATTGCTCCCTAATTATCATTCTATCATATCATATCAAATTTTCTCATAATAAATGAAATTATTATGACACCCTTTTTTGTCATAATAATTCTCGCTGCCATTTCAACTATCCCATCCATGTCAGTATTATCCACCGCCACCCTCACCAAATCACAACTATCCAATTACGCCAACACAGGTAAGTGACGTTCGATCTAGTGACAAGACATAAGGTGTGTACAAATTTATTTATTTAAAAGTTAGTACTTATTTTGAATAAAGGTTAATTAATTGGCATGAACCATTCCCTCTTGCAATTTTGAAACTTGTCCCATCGCACGATTGCTAAAAGTACGACAATGGTTGCATAATTCCCCATGAAAACTCATCATAATTACTTAGTAAGTGACAAGAAAGATGATTAATTCCTCCTCCACTAGATATATCAACACAGAGTCCCTTTTTCGTCTACAATTCAGCAAGGAAAGTATTATAGAGTCCTGCAAAATTTCGCAGAGTGGTAAAGAAAGAAAGAGGAAAAAATGGGAGGAGCCAAGAAAAATTCTAAACCAACTTTTGTAGCTCAATTGTTGGCATTGGGCAATATTGCGACTCTATTTCAAAAAGTCAGGTAGTTGGAATTAATGAAAAAGTTTGAAGGGTATATAGAGTAGCTTGTAAAAGAATTTGTCAAGAATTTTCTAGATGGATAGACCTTGGTGTGTGGCAAGTGATTTCAAGTAAGTGCCAAAACCATTGCTCATCTTTCCGATCTTAAAAATAGAGGAATTGATTTGAATGAAAATGCCAATGTTACCTATCAAAGATTGGTAGAATTATTTCATAGGGAAGGGGAGCCTCAACTCATAATTACCATTAGTACCAGGGGACAAAATTTCCATAGAATATCTCTTCTAGAACCCTAGAGAACTTTTGTAGCTCGGATAATCAAATATTTCACCTGTGAAGGACAAATAACTACAATAGTGGGACCCCCTTTTTGTTTGTTAATTTATTTGCGCCACATTGAGGACCCTTCTCTTAGGGTTAATCTACTAGCCTTTTGTGTCATTCAGTCACCTCCATGATAGAAAAATACAAAGTTGGGATAGGTCCCCTCAAACATCACGACCTCATACAGTTGATATTTTCACAAAAAGCCAGAAAAGAAGTGGCAAAAGTTCCTGTAAAAATTTAAAAAAGTAGAATTTGAAAGACCACTCAAGGAGGGAGAGTCCTCTAAGAAAAAAGAATATTTTTTAGAAGAACCCTCCTTTGAGGTTGTGGATGCTCCTGAATCCCAATAGACCTCAACAACTCCCCACAACAATGCATCAGAAACCTTGTCGAATGAGCTAGAAACCCTAGGATAGACAGGGGATGTGGAAATTGTGCACTCTAGAGAAGAAGAAGAGCCTCCTCACAAGAGGAATAAACAAAACAAGGTTACTTTTCAAACAAATCCTCTACGCAGAAGAGGATTTCTTCAGGATCCAATGAAATTGGACCCCATGACATAGGAAGTACCTCCAAAAGAAAGAAGGCCAAGAATCAAACAAAGGTAGTGGAAATTGAAATTCTATGTGGTAGTGAGGAAATAAATGAGACAAAAAAGTAGGGTAATCAATCCCCTAAGGAAGAGGACAAGAAAACACCATCACCCAAAGAGTGGGAGGAGGAGAAAATACAGTCACCACATTTTGTGTAGATTGAAGATGAACCTGTGGGGGAACTTTCTCCTTTTCTTGACAATACTGAAAGTATACCTGAAACTAAGGAAAATACACTTCATATTGATATGGAAATTCCTAATCCATCCTTCTTTATGGACACAGGGGATACAAAATCTAGTAAGAGAGAGGAGGAATTAGGAAAATTGAAAATATAAATTGTTGAATTAAAAACCAGGCTACAGAGTGATGAAGCACAGATCATCTAGCAAAAAGAAGAGATTGAGGGACAAACTACAATTGTAAATAAAAGAGACCGAGAAATTGCAAGACTGACAATGTAGATGGAGTAAAAAGATAAACTCATTGAACAATTGTAGTACCAAATTCAACAATGGAATTAGCAAGATAAGCAACACAAGGTTGATCTGTCTGAAAAAGATCAACATATTCAAGGTTTGAAAAACAATTTCATGCAATTTTTTAATGCTTTTGAAGAAGAAAGAAGTAGACAAGAAACTAAATTGAATGCTTCGATGAGTAAGATTGTGGAACTAGAGCAATATTTTCAAGAGAGTAACACTAAACCAATAATGGAATCAAAGGAGACACAAACTGAACCCATTTTTATAGAATGGTTCTAGGTAAGCATCCCTCCAATATTAATGAAATGGATAGAGTAATGCTATCTTCTAAGGGATGTGAAATTTGAGAATAATAGGCTGAAAAGGGAATTAGTAATGTTAAAAGAAACATTTCACAAAGCATATAGAGGTAAACAGGATGCTTGTGAAATTAGTGAATTGTTATTAGCTTGTAGAAGACCATCTAGGGTGTACTCTATGTTCCTTAATGAACATATCCTAAGATGGAAGTTACAAATAATTTTCCAAAATCAGCCACATGATCCTAATGGTAAGGAATTTGTGAAGATATTTGTTGAGTTAATTCATGAACAACAAGATTTATTATGTGAATTCTTTGTCCATAATTTGCTCCTGGAAGAATATACAGATTTCTTTGTTAATTTCTTTGTGGGGGAAATCCAATTGAGATCATTCTTGTCCACAATGCGTAATCAACTTCATTGGACAGATTGGTCAAGAGAATATGTACATGCAAAGAAGACTGTTGGGTTACAAATGAGATATCCCCATAGGAAGTCTTTCTCTTTCAAAGCACAGTTTATGAGTATTCGAGTTAGGAAGGAGGTGCAGGGAAAGTACAATAATAACCTCTGATTGTGTTATGATCACTTTCAGGATCAAGGACCAAAATTGACAGGAAAAGTTTGGCATGCATGTGAAGAACGGTACACCTCTCTTCCCGTGTATCTCAAGAAAAGGGAACTAATCTCACCCCTTAGTATTAGATGGTCCTACAGAAGGGAAGTGGCCTTGGCCAAAATCCTCGAAGAACTAAATATTAATTTGATTGGTATGAAGTATAGACCTCTCTTTCTTTCACCACCTCCTTCAACATATACCAATCTAGACCAAAGTGATGAAAATTTTGCAAGATGGGTACAAAGGGTCACTTTTCATCAGGGATTTTTGAGGGAGCCAGAGGAGCTAGATATAGAGACATATGACTTATATGATTTCAGTGCCAAGTATGAGGAGATGAATAAGGGTAATGAAGGATAGGGAACACACCAGAGAGCAGGAGGACCTGCTCGAGCTTAGGAAGGGGAGAAAATGATGAGGTAAAAATAACCTAATCAATATAATGGACTCAATACTTAGTCTTTACCTTTTAGAAAAACTTACCCTGCCAATTGATTACCTTTAAGACAAATAATTGCTCTTTTTTTATGAATAAGCGTGCAATCTTTATTTCTTGAAATTAGTTGAAATAAGCTAATTTATGTTGATTTAATGGTTTAGTTCTTGAGGATTCCATAGGTCAACTTCCACCACCAGTTACCATTCCAGTCAAAAAGGGATTAACACAAGATTCAACACTGTTAAAGACAAGTGAGTGGGCACCATAATTTCAAGAGCATATGTTATGGACCGAGTCTTCATAGTTTCTATTATTTTCAGTTCTAAAGACTTTATGGCTCATATTGAGTCTCTTTAATATTTCATGTCATGGAATTTAAAGTCTATTAGTTGTTGACAATCATTTGAAGACTTTATGAACTGAAAAGTAGGATTTTGTTAGCCGCTTTTGTATAAATATGTAACTGTTGAAAACGATGAATACAAAAGAATATTGTTATGTTGCCATTATGTCTTTTAAACTTCCATATGAATAAGATGAGTTTTTCCTGCCACTTTTGGAATTACTGAACACTATGAATGGAGTTCTTTGAATGAAGTAATTTGGAGATTACCAGTGCATGTGATCTAAGACAGTTGTAGAAACACCTAAGAGTTGGCCACTCGAGGGTTATATATTAGATAGATAAGTATTTTACTTCTCATTCTGAACTTTCTTTTAGTAGATAATAATCAAAATTAGAATTTATCTTTATGTGTGTCATGTTGTTAAAATCAATCATGTAGGTTATAGCTAAGTCTGTAGTCTTTGAATTTAGTGTCTGAAGTTCTGGAGCACCTTCCTTCAATTGTTTCAGATTGTTAATTTTTTTTTTTTATAGTTGTTTAGATTGTTATCTTTTGCACTAGATCAATGTTTCCTAGTTTCTTTACAAATTTTACTTCTTCAACAATTTATACATTATTTAGACTAACCATTTCCATGCTTTCTAGCTTAGTGGTGACGCTTTTCAGATTCATAGTTTTATACTTTCTAGTTTAACTATTTCAAGTTTTCTAGATAGATGATTTCCTACTTTCTAAGTTTAAGAAGCTTTTTAGTATGGAGTTTTATTTAGTTGTTCAATATTTAGGAAGCCTGAGAGAGATAGTCGAGATGTCTTTTATTGCATATAGCCTTTGGACACTACCCGGTCAATATATTAATGTGTTTATCAACTAAAGTGTTAGGACCTAACGACAACCTATTAGAAGGGGGGTTGGGTGCAATTGGTTTTGGAGAAGATAGATCAACTTACGAACACACAAGCTAAGATAGATCACTTTAGAATCTAGTGTTCACATCACCTCTATGTAAGGGTATCATGCAAAAAGACCTAGAAAATATTTAAATCATTTTTAATATTACTCCACACTTGGTGACATCTTTAACAGAATTCATTGGGGAAAAATAAATTATTGTGTTTGATGATTAAGAGCTACCACATGAATCAATTGTTAATGAATCTTTACCTTTACACACTATGGTGAGACATAACAAGTTGAATATTAAACAATATTTAGTTGAAAATGGATCTAGTATAAATATATGTAATAAAGATAGGCTAAGTTAAATGTGAACATGAAAAAGTTACAACCATTTTACATTACCATTAGAGGATTTGATACCACAAACATATCTTATATCACCATTATTATTCATCCAATCACACTTGGACCTTGCACATTAGATACATAATTCCATACAATGTTTACAAATTTATTAGATACATTATTCCATACAATGCTTAAAAATTTATCTTACAATATTCTATTAGGACATCCATGGCCACACACTACAAAAGCATATTATTTGTAACTTTACATACATTAGGGGAAATTTACATAAAAAAATGGGCCTCCTAAGGAAATCTAAAAAAAAAAATTTATCTGAAATAATACAAATTATTTAAATATAAAAGATATAAATTACTTAACTACAGGAGTTAAGTGGGGACACATGTTTCTATTATAATTCCTTAAAAAACTCAAGTCCATTATTTTTTAAAAAGTGGTAACATATATAAAGTCAAGTTCACTTTTCATTTTAAATTATTTCTTTTCTTGATTTTTTATTTTTTATTTAAAAAATCTTAAACTCAAGTTCATTTTTAAAAAAAGTGGTAACATATATTTATATTATAATTTATTAAAAAAACTCAAGTTCACTTTCTTTTCTTGATTATTTCTTTTTATTTGAAAAACGGTAAAGTAAAAGTAACTTTAGATATTTTATTTTATATAAAATTTATATACTAATATATTTATATTTAAAAATCTATATGTAAAGTAGTAAGGGATATCTCTTTTCCATAGTTTATTTGATTTTCTCACCTTTTTCTTTCTTCCATCATTTTTATTTTTTCATTTTTCTAAACTTTTTTTGGTTTGATATTTTTGGTGATTTTCTCCAACTTTTTCTCCTTTCAATTGTTTTCAATTTTTCTAATTTCTTTTGGGTTTTATTTTTATTTTTCAAATTTATTTTTTGGTTCATGTGATTTTCTCACCTTTTTTTTAATAAAAAGGGGTAAAAACTTTATTGAAAATTAGAAAAGAGGATTACAAAAAAAGGGACAAGGCCTTAGAGACTCGCAAGAAGCAACACAACAAAAAACATCAGCCTCCCTCATTGTGACCATCCCCATCTTCGGAAAGAATCCTTTCCAAGTCTTAGCGGAGCTCCTGGGGAGCCTGCTCCCACCCATCAATCTTCTAACAAACAAGATGCTCAGAAGCCCACTTAGTCAAACAATTTGATGCCCTATTCCACTCCCGGGGAATATGGACAAAGGATATTATCTTCATCAAAGAACTAATCTGTATAATCTGTTGTACCATCCTAGCCAGCTTCCAACTAACATCAGACACCATCTGATTATTTCTCAAACCAATCAAAACTTGTGAATCAGATTCACAAATAACCCTGGGCCAACCCAAAGCATAAGCCCACTCAAGAGAGTAGGGGATTGCCAAACCTTCCATAAGGTTGATAGACTACATCCCTTCGTGAGCGGAAAAGAAGAAAATGATTGAACCCGAAGAGTCCCGACCAACTCCTCCAATTCCAGTAGGACCTGGATTTCCTCTTAAGGATCCATCAGTATTTATCTTCAAAATTCCAATCAAAGGGGGCAACCACTTGCCCATCCTTTGCACTTTTTGTTTCCCGCGCCTTCCTCTCTTGATGCAAGTTGAAGCCGAAGACAACCCCTGGATCCCCAATCTATCCACCTTCTTAGCATCCCATTTATCTAAAGGGAACACCACCTCACACTTAGCTTCCACCGTCTTTTGAATCATACCCCTAACTCTTTGACATACTTCTTGGATCAACAACCTTTCACCCTGAAAAATTCTACGGTTTCGTTCCAACCAGATCTACCACAGTATGAAAGTAGGTTCAACATACCACACCTCCTGTAGGAAAGATGTCATAGAAGGAGGTCTACCTACAATGTTCCAAAACTCCACCAGGGAGGAAGCATGAACACAGGGGATTTTCCAAGCTTCCCACCAAAGATGCCAAAGATGCAAAACAAAGGGGCACCAAAATAACAAGTGAGGAGAATCCTCCTCCGCCCCCTTGCACAAAAAACAGATAGAAGGGCTTGGAACCCCCTCTTCCAAATATTATACCATGTCAAGCACCTATTCTAGGCCAAGGTCTAAAGAAAACAGTTACACTTTGGCCAGGAAAAATTGTTCCACACTCTCTTCCACCAGTGAACCTCCCCCCCATCTAACATGTGAGATAACAACCTCTGATATCCGAAAGCAATAATATAGACACCCTTAGGATTAGGAGACCACGAAAGAACATCCCCCTCCTGCAGGGAACTACACCTCCTACTAGAAAGGATTTTGTGCAACTCAACACATTCCTCCTCCATAACAACATTAGGCCACTCGTCAGGATTCTTCCATCTCACCATCCTCAACTGATCTTAGGAAGAGGACTTAAAGCCACTCGCCCTTGACCATCCAGCTTCAAGGAACCGCCGACATAAAGTTACCAAGTTCAGAAACTGAGCAACAATGGGGGAAAACCATCCCAAGAGTCAAACCAGAAATGAGCTTTCGTCCCCCTTATGCTAAACCAAAAAAGTTCATCCTTGATGAGTGCAGCCCCTTTCTTCAGAGTACCCCAAATCACCGAACCTTTCCCCCCCAGGGGGTACCGAGGAATATCAATTTGAGGGATCCTTGGAAAATATTTATGAGATAAAATTCTAGCCCAGAGATGATCCTGCTCCACACACCAATGCCAATACAACTTAGCAGCCTATGCCACTCCCGACAAAGACGACTGCCATAACCCAAGCCCTCCAAATAGTTTCAGGCTACAAACAGTATCCCATCTAACAAGGCTCCATTTGGATGACTGTAAACTGCCAGGCCATAGAAGTTGCCTAGCAAGAGAATCAAACTCCTTAACAAAACTCATCGGGGCAACCTAGATCATACATTTGTAAATGGGGAGAGCCTGCACCATAGACTTGAGCAACTAAACACGTCCTGCAAAGGACAACCATCTATGGGTCCAATGATTAACCTTCACACGAAATTTGTCCAAAATATTCTGCCAAGAATCCCTATGTGGTCTTCCAACAGAGATCGGAATACCAAGATAGGTCAAGGGGAGAGACCCAATCTGAAATCTCAAAATATGAGCAATCCTCCTCTGAATGGGCTCCAGAGTATTAAAGAAGAAGATGGAGTATTTATCTTCATTGGTCAATTGACCTAAGGCAATGAGATAAACATCCAACACCTTGCGCATATTAGTAGCTTCCTTGATTGAAGCCAGACCCATAAAAACCATGTCATCCACAAACTGCAAATGAGACTGCGGTGGTAAGCCACAATCCCATCTCCATCCCGAAACAAGCCCTAACTCCACATGCCTTCTCTTCAAGCAACCCAGACCTTCGGCAAGAAGGATAAACAAATAGGGAGAGAGGGGTTCTCCCTAATGCAAACCCCAAGAAGCACCAAAAAGCTCTGAGTGCTCACCATTGATTAACATAGAAAAGGAAGTCATAGTAACACAACTCATCACTCAGTTAATCCATTCCTCCCCAAAACCAAAAGTGCCAAGAATATTTTGAAGGAAGGACCACTGAACTCTGTCATAAGCCTTAGCCATATCCAATTTGATAAACATCGCCTTATCCTTGGAGTTGGCCATAAAGTGAATGGTTTCTGTTGCAATCACCACCCCATCTAGAATTTTTCGACCCTCCACAAAACTGCTCTATTCCTCAGAGATCAACACTTTAAGCCACTTTTTCAACCTGTCAAAAATCAATTTAGAGATAATTTTATAAATCACATTGCAAAGAGAGATAGGCCAAAATTTCCTTAACCTATCCGCACCCTTGCACTTGGGAATGAGAGCTAGGAAGGTTGAATTTAGAGCCCGTAACATTTGCTTATTTGAATGAGACTCCTGCACTACTACTAACAAGTCCAATTTGATAATATCCCAGAATTCTTGGAAGAACTCAATCGAGAATCCATCCGGGCCAGGGGCTTTCCCCTTCTTCATCTGAAACACTATACCCTCCAGCTCTTCAAGCGAGATGTCACTCATAAGATGCTCATTCATCTCTCTAGAAACTAGAGAAGGGATACACGAAAGGACCTGAACTTCCTCATCAGAACTCCCCCGCTCCTTCTCCTTGAATAAAGAAGCAAAGTACTACACTGCTTCATTTGAGATCTCCTAAAAAGAGGAAAGCTGCTCACCCCTATCATTCACTAAAACAAAAATAGAGTTGCCATGTCTCCTGGCTTTCACTGAATTGAAGGACATATTTTCATCTCCTTCTAGTAGCCAATCAATCTGGGCCTTTTGTTTCCAAAATACTTGCTCCCTTAGCTCAAATTCCTCCAACAACTTCAAAGCCCTAACTTCTTCCCAAAGTAGCACTTCAGTCATCCCATCCTCCCTAATCATCCTCGTAATACCATCCAACTTAGCCTGAGCAACAACCTTTGCATAGAAAATGTTTCTAAAGCACTATCAATTCCAGCGTTTGAGCTTATATTTGACAAATTGAAGTAACTTAGCAAAAGCATACATTTTTGTACCATAGGAAGGTCTGCCATACCTCCACCATTCAGCCACATGATCATGAAGAGAGGGATCCTGCAGCCACATAAGCTGGAATTTAAAAGGAGGAGACCGCAACACACGAGTTGAAGAAACCACGAGCTTGATAGGCCAATGATCTGAACCCCTCCAATCCAAAATTTCAGAACTAGAGGACCACAAACCACCAACCCAGTAACAAGATACCAAAAATCGGTCAAGACGCTTAGCAATGCATTCCTCCCCAATCCTTCAATTATTCCAAGTAAACTGGCCATTACTCGGCTTGATATCAACAAGATTTAGAGCTGAAATGTTATCCTAAAGAAGTAAAGTAGAAGGATCTAGCCTTGCAATACCGCCCCTTTTCTCATCCAACTCAGAGATAGCATTAAAATCCCCAGCCATAATCCACGGATGGTAAGAAACCATACTTCAAACAAACCTGATATGGGTCCACAATAATTGCTTACCTTGAAGCTTAATAGGTGCATAGATATGGTAGTCATCAAACAACATGGTGAAGAATTAGAGGATGAATTGGAAAACAATGTTGAAATTTTTACTACGGATTCAAGCGGTGAGGAGATGACGGATGTAGAAGAAATCCTGGGACACCCAATCAACATAGATCACACAGAATTTGATGATGTCAGCTTTGTAGGATTACCTTGTCCTTTGAGGAACTTAGTTCCAAAAACTCACCATTTCTTCGCAGATGTTGCCAGACTTCATAAAGTTGTACCTCATAGTTGTCCTCTAAACACCCTGATAAAGCCCATGTATACTATCACATCCAACCATCTAGGAGTTAAAACCATTATGTTGCTACTAGGAAAAACTTTGAACATTAATAGTTGGTTGACTGAGTCGGAAGAACACAGATTGTTCGACACCCTCGTGAATAGATCTAAAGCATTTTCTTGGGACTATATAGATATGAGATAAATACACCCCAGTGTGTGTACTCATCATATCTATACTAAGGATGTTTGACTTGTTCGCCAACCACAATGGAGACTCAATCCTGCTCTGAAAGACATTGTTAAAATCGAGATTGAGAAACCCTACAAGTAGGATTTATCTACCTGATTTCTGACAGCAAGTGGGTGTCACCTTTGGTTGTGGTTTCAAAGAAGAATGGGAAGTGGAGAGTGTGTGTAGACTATAGGGAGCTTAACAAAGCAACACAAATATTATTTCCCTTTGCCATTTGCAGACCCAAGTGCTAGATAACTTGGCCGGAAGGAAATATTTTTCATTTTTGGATGGATTTAGTGGATACAACCAGATACAGGTAGCAGCAAAAGACCAAGATAAGACGACCTTTACTTTCCCTTGGGGGACATTTGCATATTAGGTTCTCCCCTTTGGTCTATGCAATGCTCCTGCAATGTTCCAAAGGGCTATCCTGGCCATATTTGTTGAGTTTGTAAACGAGTGTGTGGAGGTAAATAGTGATGACTTCACTGTATATGGCTCAACTTTCGATGAAGCCCTCAAGAATCTAGATAAGGAGTTAAAGCGATGTGAGGATCATCGTTTGTCCCTAAGCCATGAGAAATTTTTGATCATGGTAGAACAAGGAATAGTGTTGGGACATCATTTTTCAGTCGAAGGGATTAAGGATGATCCCAAGAAAATCGAAGTAATACAACAACTCAAGATTCCAAAAACCCAGACTAATGTTAGAAGTTTCTTAGGGAATGTTGGATACTATTGAAGATTCATAGAAAAATTCAGAAAAATTGCAACCCATATGTTTTCCCTCCTTTAGAAGAATGTAGAGTTCATTTAGACGCCTGAGTGTCAGTCATCATTTGAAATTATCAAGGAGAAACTCATCTCTACTCCTATCCTTCGAGGACCTAATTGGAACCTTTCGTTCAATATTTATGCAGACGCATCTGATGATGCCATTGGAGCGGTTCTAGGACAGGAAGATGAGAATAGGGGAAAATATGCCATATATTTCATCAGCAAGAATTTGACGCCAACAGAAAATAATTATACCACAACAGAGAAATAATTCTTGGTTGTAGTTCATGCAATCAAGAAATTTTGACATTATGTCATGGGATACAAAGTCACAGTGTACACAAACCACCCAGCCATCAAGTACCTCATGAATAAACCTATGGTAAATGCAAGGATAATTAGGTGGTTACTTCTTCTCTAGGAATTCAATGTAACAATTGTTGACAAACCAGAGAAGTCCAATGTAGCTATGGATTTCTTATCTCGGATTAAACATGATGGCGATTGTGTTGTGGTACAAGACGAGTTTCTAGATGAAAATCTATTCTCCATCTCCACTAAAACCCTTGGTTCGCCGATATTACAAATTATTTGGCTACTGTAGAAAGTACCACCTCAATTTTCATCAAAACAGAAGAAATGCCTCGTTAGAGAAAGTGCTCCTTTCAAATGGATTAATGGGATCTTATTTCGATATGGACCTAATATGGTTTTATGACGTTGTGTTAGGGCAGACGAGACCTATAGTATCCTCAAAGCTTGGCATGATGATCCTTCCGGAGGGCATTATTCTGCTAAAAGGACAACTCACAAGATCTTGGGAGCAGGATACTACTGGCCTTCAATGCATAAGGACATCAAGAAATACGTTCACAGATGTGATGAATGTCAAAGGGTAGGAAGACCAACTACATCTAATGAAATTCCCCTACAACCTCAAGTAGTCCTGGAACCATTTGAAAAATGGGGATTGGATTTTATCGGCCCTATAGACCCTCCTTCATAAGGAAAAGAGTATATTTTGGTATGTACCGACTACCTAACTAAGTGGGTGGAAGTGCAAGCCCTACGTGTTGCTAAGGAGTAACAAGTAGCTAATTTTCTTTACAACAAAATTTTCCTCAGATTCAAAGCTCCAAGGACAATTGTCACAAACTAGGGCCCCCAGTTTATGTCTAAAGTTTTGTTAGCATTCATAGATCATTTCCAGGTAAGTCATAAGAAGTCTTCACCCTACCACCCTCAAGCGAACAAACAAGTCAAAGTCACTAATAGGGAATTGGAAAACATTTTAACAAAAATGGTTTCATTAGGAAGGAAAGACTGGGCCGGGAAATTACGTGAAGTTGTCTGGGCTTACAATGCCACTTGGAAATCAACTACTGGCTATAGTCCATACAAGTTAGTTTTTGGGAAGAAACCCCTATTTCCCATTGAATTTGAACTCCAAAGCCTTAGAATAGCCATGGAGTTGGGTATAGATCTTAAACGAGCCCAGATTGAGAGAGTTTTACAGCTTAGCGAATTGGATGAACTCCGTTTGGACGACATCCATCAAACTGAATTGGTCCAACAACAACATAAGGTCTGGCATGATAAACATATCAAGGAGAAATAATTCCATAATGGGGATTGGGCATTATTGTTCGATTCCAGATACAAGGATCATCAAGGGAAACTCATAACACACTAGCTTGAACCATATGAAATTTTTGAAGTATTTTCCAGTGGTTCGATCCAGCTGAAACCCATTGATGGTGATACTCGAACTCTCCTAGTTAATGGGAATCGATTACGCGTCTACCATAAGCTTGTTAATAATTTTTTTTTTACAAAAATGGTAGAAATGTAGGGAGAAATCCAGTGCATTGACTTTGTTGTGGCAAGGTCAATATAGTTTCTCCTATAATAAATAAATAAATATGAATTTATTTCATTTCAGTATGATTCTTCAATTTCTTCATCAACTTCATCATTTGGACTTGGCTAAGTTTTTTCTATATTTTGCACGACTTCATCTCTTTGGTAAACACAAATTCCAGCGCACCCTATTGCAATGTTCTGAAACTTGTCAGCGTGGTTGTTGCGATGCTTCGGAAACTTGTTGTTGCCATGCTTTGGAACTTGTACAACTGACTTGTCCCACTCCTCGTCCTAATCCTGCATTATGATGCATCACTCAATGATGTTTTGGGAAGCCAAGGCCAAAATGTCACATCCTTCTTCCTTCTGGTGGCATCTTCCAATGATGCTCTAAAATTCTGTTGCTTCTTCCTTCCGGTAGCATCTTTCAACAATACTCTGGAATTCTGATGTTTCCTTCTTTCGGCGGCATCTTTCAGCAATGCTCCAGAATTTGCTCGGGTGCTCTAGAAATTTATTCAATTGCTCTGGAATTTTTTGGTTGTTGCTCTAGCTGCATCTTTCAATGATGCTCCAAAAAAATTTGGTTGTTGCTCTGGCTACATCTTTCGACGATGCTCTGGAAATTTTTGGTTGCTACTCTGGCTACATCTTTTAGCAACGCTCCTGAAATTTTTGGTTGTTGCTCCAGTTGCATCTTTCAACGATGCTCCTGAAATTTTTGGTTGCTGCTCCAGCTACATCTTTTGACGATGCTCCAAAAAAATTTGGTTGTTGTTTCGGGTGCATCTTTTGACAATGCTCCGAAAACTTTTGGTTGTTCCCCTGACTGCATCTTTCGATGATGCTTCAGAATCTTCAATCTTGTTGCTGCGTTTCGATGACATCTCTCCACAATGCTCCAGAACTTTCTCTTCCTCCACTCTAGCTGCATTTTTCGGTAATACCTCAGATTTTTGTAAGCTTTTTCCTTTTTCAATATTTTGATTTTTCCTAAAATTTTGCACATGCCCATCACTTGATTTTCTTTTGTCTTTAGATCAGCTCCCTAATAATCATTCCTTCATATCATAACAAATCTTCCCATAATAAATGAAATTATTATGACACCCCTTTTTGTCATAATAATTCTTTCCACTATTTCAACTATCCCATCCATGTAATTATTATCCGCCACCACCCTCACCAAATCACATAACTATCCAATTACGTCAACACAGGTAAGTGACGTTCAATCTAGTGACAAGACGTAAGGTGCATACAAATTTATTTAATTAAAAGTTAGTACTTATTTTGAATAAAGGTTAATTAATTGGCATGAACCGTTCCCTCTTGCGATTTTGAAACTTGTGCCATTGCATGATTGCTAAAAGTACGATAATGGTTGCATAATTCCCCATGAAAACTCGTCATAATTACTCAATAAGGTGACAAGAAAGGTGATTAATTCCTCCTCCATTAGGTATATCAACACAGAGTCCCTTTTTTGTCTACAATTTAGCAAGGAAAGTATTACAAAGTTCTGCATAATTTCGCAGAGCGGCAAGGAAAGAAAGAGGAAAAAATGGGAGGAGCCAAGAAAAAGTTTGAACCAACTTCTGCAGCTCAATTGTTGGCATTGGGCAATATTGCAGCTCTATTTCAAAAAGTTGAGTGGCTGGAATTCATGAAAATTTTTGAAGGGTATACAAAGGAGCTCGTAAAAGAATTTGTCAAGAATTTTGCAGATGGACAAACCTTGGTGTGTGGCAAGTGATTCTGGGTAAGTACGAAAATCATTGCTCGTCTTTTTGGTCTTGAAAATAGAGGAATTGATTTGAATGAAAATGCCAATATTACCTATCAAAGACTAGTAGAATTATTTCATAGGGAAGGGGAGCCTCAACCCATAATTACCATTAGTACTAGGGGACAAAATAAAGGTTTCCATAGAATGTCTCTTCCAGAACCCTAGAGAATTCTTGTAGCCTAGATAATCAAATATTTCACCCGTGAAGGACAAATAACTACAGTAGTGGGACCCCCTTTTCGTTTGTTAATTCATTTGCGCCACAACATTGAGGACCCTTCTCTTAGGGTTAATCTACCAAAATTTTTGTGTCATTTAGTCACATCCATGATAGAAAAATATAAAGTTGGGACAGGGCCCCTCAAACATCACGGCCTCATACAGTTGATATGCAAATATCATTTTCGCAAAAAGCCAGAAAAGAAGTGGCAAAAGTTCCTACAAAATTTTGAAAAAGTAGAACTTGAAAGACCACTCGAGGAGGGAGAGTCCTCTAAGAAAAAATAATAGTTTTTAGAAGAACCCTCCTCTGAGGTCGTGGGTGCTCCTGAATCCCAACAGACCTCAACAACTCCCAGCGGTGATGCGTCGGAAACCTTGTCGGATGAGCTAGAAACCTTAGGACAAACATGGGATGTGAAAATTATGCACTCTAAAGAAGAAGAAGAACCTCCTCCCAAGAGGAAGAAATAGAATAAGGTTTCTTTTCAAACAACTCCTCTACGGAGAAGTAAGAGGTTGTCTTTAGGATCCAATGAAATTGGACCCCATGACATAGGAAGTACCTCCAAAAGAAAGAAGGCCAGGACTCAAACAAAGGTAGTAGAAATTGAAATTCCGCCTGGTAGTGAGGAAATAAACGAGACAAAAAAGTAGGGTGATAAATCCCCTAAGGAAGAGGACAAGAAAACACCATCACCCAAAGAGCAGGAGGAGGAGAAAATACAGTCGCCACATTCTGTGCAGATTGAAGATGAACCTGTGGGGGGACTTTCTCCTTTTCTTGACAGGACTGAAAGTATACCTGAAATTGAGGAAAATAAACCTCATACTGATATGGAGATTCCTAATCCATCCTTCTCTGTGGACATAGGGGATACAAAATTTGGTCAGAGAGAGGAGGAATTAGAAAAATTGAAAACAAAAATTGTTGAATTAAAAACCAAGCTAAAGAGTGATGATGCACAGATCATCCAACAAAAAGAAGAGATTGAGGGACAAACTGCAATTGTAAATAAAAGAGACCAAGAAAAGAGACCAAGAAATTGCAAGATTGACAATGCAAATGGAGCAAAAAGATAAACTCATTGAACAGTTGCAGTACCAAATTCAGTAATGGAATTAGCAAGATAAGCACCACAAGGTTGATCTGTCTAAAAAGGATCAACATATTCAAGGTTTGAAAAACAATTTTATGCAATTATTTAATTCTTTTGAAGAAGAAAGAAGTAGACAAGAAACTGAATTGAATGCTTCTATGAGTAAGATTGTGGAACTAGAGAAAGATTTGCAAGGGAGTAACACTAAACCAATAATGGAGTCAAAGGAGACAAACTGAACCCATTGTTATAGAATGGTTCCAGGTACACATCCCTCCAATATTAATGAAATGGATAGAGCGATGGTATCTTCTAAGGGATGTGGAATTTGAGAATAATAGGATAAAAAGGGAATTAGTAATGTTAAAAGAGTCATTTCATAAAGCATATAGAGGTAAACAGGATGCTTGTGAAATTGGTGAATTGTTATTAGCTTGTAGAACACCATCTAGGTTGTACTCTATGTTCCTTAATGAATAGATCCTAAGATGGAAGTTACAAAGAATTTTCCAAAATCAGCCACATGATCTTGATGATAAGGAATTCATGAAGATATTTGTTGATTCAAGTCCTAAACAACAAGATTTATTATGTCAATTCTTTGTCCATAATTTTCTCCTGGAAGAATATACATATTTCTTTGTTAATTTTTTTGTGGGGGAAGTCCAATTGAGATCATTCTTGTCCACAATGCATAATCAACTTCACTGGCAAGATCAGTCAAGAGAATATGTACATGCAGAGAAGATTGTTGGGTTGCAAATGAGATATCCCCATAGGAAGCCTTTCTCTTTAAAAGCATAGTTTATGAGTATTTGACTTAGGAAGAAGGTACATGGCAAGTACAATAATAACCTCCGGTTGTGCTATGATCACTTTCAGGATCAAGGACCAAAATTGATAGGAAAATTTTGGCATGCACGTGAAGAACGATATACCCCTCTTCCTATGTATATCAAGAAAAGGGAACTAATCTCACCCCTTAGTATTAGATGGTCCTACATAAGGGAAGTGGCCTTGGCCAAAATACTTGAAAAACTGAAGATTAATTGGATTGGTATGAAGTATAGACCCCCTCTCCTTCTTTCACCACCTCCTTCAGCATATACCAATCTAGACCAGAATGATGATAGTTTTGCAAGATGGGTACAAAGGTTCACTTTTCATCAGGGATTTTTGAGGGATCCAAAGGAGCTAGATATAGAGGTAGATGACTTGTATGATCTCAGTGCCAAGTATGAGGAGATGAATAAGGTAATGAAGGATAGGGAACACACCAGAGAGCAGGAGGACCTGCTCGGGCTTAGGAAGGGGAGGAAATGATGAGGTAAAAATAACCTCATCAATATAATGGACTCAATACTCAGCCTTATACCTTTTAGCAAAACTTACTTTGCCAATTGATTACCTTTAGGATAAATAATTGCTCTATTTTTATGAATAAGCATGCAATCTTTATTTCTTGAAATTAGTTGAAATAAGCTAATTTGTGTTGATTTAATGGTTTAGTTCTTGAGCATTCCACAAGTCAACTTCCACCACCGGTTACCATTCTAGTCAAAAATGGATTAACACAAGTTTCAACACTGTTGAAGACAAGTGACTGGGCACCAGAATTTCAGGAGCACACGTTATGGAATGAGTCTTTATAGTTTTTGTTATTTTTAGTTCTAAAGACTTTATGGCTTGTATTGAGCCTTTTAATATTTCATGTCATGGAATTTAAAGTCTATTAGTTGTTGACAATCAATTGAAGACTTTATAAACTCAAAAGTAGCATTTTGTTAGCTGCTTTCATATAAATGTGTAACTGTTGAAAATGATGAATACAAAAGAATATCGTTATGCTGCCACTATTTCTTTTAAACTTCCATATGAATAAGATGAGTTTTTCCTGCCACTTTTATCCAATTACTGAACACTGTGAATGGAGTTCTTTGAATGAAGTAATTTGGAGATTACCAGTGCATGTGATCTGAGACAGCCGTAGAAACACCCAAGAGCTGGCCACTCGAGGGTTGTAGATTAGATAGATAAGTATTTTACTTCTCATTTTGCACTTTCTTTTAGTAGATAATAATCAAAATTAGAATTTATCTTTATTTGTTTCATGTTGTTAAAATCAATCATACAGGTTATAGCTAAGTCTGTAATCCCTAAATTTAGTGTCTGAAGTTCCAGAGCACCTTCCTTAGTTGATTCAAATTGTTAAATTGTTTTTCTGATAGTTGTTTAGATTGTTATCTTTTGCACTAGATCAATGTTTCCTAGTGTATTTACAAGTTTTACTTCTTCAACAATCTATATATTCTTTAGACTAATCATTTCCATGCTTTCTAGCTTAGTGGTGATGCTTTTCAGATTCATAGTTTTTTGCTTTCTAGTTTAACTATTTCATGTTTTCTAGATAGATGATTTCTTGCTTTCTAAGTTTAAGAGGATTTTTAGTTTAGAGTTTTGTTTAGTTGTTTTGTATTTAGGAAGCCTGAGAGAGATAGTCGAGATGTATTCTATTGCATATAGCCTTTGGACACTACCCAGTCGATATATTAATGTGTTTATCAACTAAAGCATGTTAGGACCTAACGACAACCTATCAAAAAGGGGGTTGGGTGGAATTGGTTTTGGGGAAGATATATCAACTTACGAACACACAAGCTAAGATAGATCACTTTAGAATCTAGTGTTCACATCATCTCTATGTAAGGGTATCATGCAAAAAGACCTAGAGAATATTTAAATCATTTTTAATATTACTCCACACTTGGTGACATCTTTAATAGAATTCATTGGGGAACCGTATACTATTATGTTTGATGATTAAGAGCTACCACATGAATCAATTGTTAATGAATCTTTACCTTTACACACTATGGTGAGACATAACAAGTTGAATATTAAACAATATTTAGTTGAAAATGGATCTAGTATAAATATATGTAATAAAGATAGGCTAAGTTAAATGTGAACATGAAAAAGTTACAACCATTTGACCTTACCATTAGAGTATTTGATACCATAGACATATCTTATATCACCATTATTATTCATCCAATCACACTTGGACCTTGCACATTAGATACATTATTCCATGCAATGCTTAAAAATTTATCTAACAATATTCTCTTAGGACATCCATGGCTACATGCTACAAAAGCATATTATTTGTAACTTTACATAGATATGTTAAATATTGCATATATGTGTATCCTCAACCATCTAACATATTTTGAATGCTAGATAGCTCTATGATATATATTGCATAAAATAGTTTGCTTGACAAGAATGTTGTCAAACAAGATATCCTACTTAACAATGGTGTTTCACCTAATGATGATTAGGGGCCACTAGATTTCACACCTTGTGGTATCAAATAATATCATGTTAATCCAAACACTTATGGCATCCCATATATTTACATGGATCCATCTATTTATAGAAAAATACTTGAGGAATATATTGATGAGAAGGAAATATGTAAATATGATAATGATTGTAATGACCTACTATTTGTACAATTCAGCCATTTACTTCCTCTCCAATTTCTTTTTTTTTAAAAAAAAAAAAGAATGTTGGTCTTGGATATAAAGATAAAGAAATAGGTAAATATGAATAATATTGATGTAGATAAATATAACCTCAAGTAAACAAACATAAGATCATGGGATTGGTTATCAACTTGAAGATATCAAACATTGGTTAGGAGAAAGAAAAAGGAAATGATAATAAATTGAAGTTAATTATAATGCAAAATCCAATGAAGCACCTTGTTCATTAATTCCCTGTGATTCTGATTGTGGGATTCATTTTGATCTATCAACTAGTTAATTTTAAGAGTGTTCCATGAAGTCATTTAGTGTTCATTATTTATCAAAGTTGCATTTGTGTAGAGTTTATTCTTGATACATCATACACATAGACACATATATATATAAAAGAACACATGTACATACAAATAACCATATAACAAAAGGATAGAAAGTGTGGTGAAACAATAATAATTATTATAGGAATACCATTAAAATCAAAGTCTATATAAATAACATGTGAAATACAATTTTCAACCTCATAAAGGGAGTTCAAATAAACAAGTTTTTATAGCGTAACAAGGATCAATAAATAATGAACAGTGTTATAAACACATATCACTCAAAGGAAAGCATGAGAGATGATCCCTCCCACATCACTATGTCTAGTATCATGATTTTTTTTGTGAGATTTTATTCTCAACACACCTCTCTTCTAGTTCCATGGCCATCTCCCACATCCAATCCAATTCCTTTTGAAGGTTCATGACCTCTACTTGTGATTAATCTAGCTATTGAAGCACAACTATACTAACTACATCACCTTTGTTTGAGCCAACTTTGGGTCTAATCTATCTCTTAACTTGAATGGAATCCAATTCTAATGATAATCTCTTTTACTCTCTAAATATACCATATCTCTTTGTTTACAACATGGCATACTTTGTTGATGCAGCCTTGTCAAATCACTAAAAAAATGGGGGCAAAGAATCTAGCATGTGTATGATCTCACATTATCTTCTTTGTTGGTATCACTTGTAGGATATGTTTCAAATACTTTATGATGGTAAATATGAGAGTGACCCAATCTACTAAACCTTATGTATATTACATTATCGTGATTATTAATATGCAAACATAATGAAATACCTAAATTAATATGGTAAAACCATTACATTATACTTAGCACACACTCCTACCATTACTTGATGGTAAGAACTGTCAAAGTGGGCCTATGACTAACGACACTCAACACTCTCTACCATAAGGTATCCAATCCCTCAACTGTTGGTTGATCTATTACTACTGTTGGTGCCTCCCTTGAGGCATCTAATGGAATGATGAATTCTAAATTTGCAATTATGCTTGAAAATATTGCAAAATCTCTACATCATCACTATCCACAAGATCCACAAAACCATCTACCTCATTATCACTAACAAAAAACATGACTTATGATGAGTGTGGTGATTTTTTGTAGCTCAAAAGGTGGAGTGTGGAGTTGTTTTAAAGCAACTCAAGTTGGATATGCTTTAAAGTAATTCGAGTTGGATTGTCAGCAACAACAGGATTTTTTTTTATTAATAGAATGTTTCCAAGTTTGTGAGGTTGAGATAAAACCAAGAGCGATTTTATGTGTGATTTAAAGCCGAATAAAGTAAGGAAAGTTTCCTTTCTTGCACATTGACTTAAATCAACTAGGGCTATATATATAAGATTGTTGTAGCAAACCAGTATTGTATTCTGTAAGGAAAGTTGGTTGTTGGGCTAAATAGGAGATCCAACAATTGCAAGTTTTTCCCCATACTGGGGTTTCCTAGTTAATTTTGTGTTATTGTGTATCTGTGATTGGCTTCTTGTTATTTATGCTTCCACTATTATTAGTTGTTAATTAACCCAGTGTATTAGTTGTTTTAAATCAGATAGATAAATTGTATTGATTCTATTATGTGAATTTATTTACATGCAATTAATCTGTAGTTGGGTTATAAGAAATTAACATGGTATCAGAGCTCTAAACTCTGAATACCAAGCCAATATTTGTGATGCAGACTTCAGGAAGAAAAATATGAATTTTGTCTCCAGTTTCTTCTGTGATTATGGCAACCAGTGTTCGATATGAGGATACGCTTGAGGGTGCGTCTAACTTCTTATAGTGGAAGGTTCAGATTACATTTGTTCTCAAGGAGAATAGGTTATGGATCCATGCTAGTACAGAGGTGACACCACCAACAAATGATACCATTGCCCTAGAGTCGCATGAAGTCAAGGAAACCAAGGCTTAGAGGATTATCCTTGATGGGGTAAGAGATCATCTAATTCCTCATCTATCGAGGAAAGACACCACCAAGGAGATGTGGGATACGCTCACAAAACTTTATTAGAGCCACTATTAGAATCGTAAGATGATGATCAAGGACAAATTGCATAACACCAAGATGTCCAAGGGCGAGAGCATGACCTCTTACTTGTCTAGGTTGACATAGTTCAGGGACAAGTTGGCTGCTGTTGGAGAGATGATTGTTGAAGATGAGCTAGTGCGAATAGACTTGAATGGTTTTTCAAAGCACTAGGAAGTGTTCGTCAAGTTTGTTGTCAACAAATATTGCCTACCTGATTGGGCAAGGCTTTGGGATGATTTTGTTCAGGAGATCTATGAAAGTGTTCATTGAGGAGATCAGACAAAGAAGGGTCAAGACAAAGAAAATATTTCTCTTGCAAGCAAGGGTAAGCAGATGTCCAATAAAGGGAAAACAAAAGGTTCTTCTTCCAAGAGTGGGAAGAAGAAAGATCTGAGTAAGATTAAGTGTTTGTGTTGCCATCAATTGGGTCACTATGCCAGTCAGTGTCCGAATAAAAAAATAAGGAGAAACAAAAGAAGCAAGTTGTTGCTATAGCAGAGGTGGACGAGTTTGTAGTGTGATTTGAGAATGAGTTTTTACACATTGTTTGTCTCTCAAGTTCAATTGCCAACATGGTATGGTATATTGATAGTGGGGCTTCTTGCCACATGACGGGAGTCAGAGAATGATGACAGGAATCAGAGAATGTCTCACCAAGTTGGAGGAGAAGAAGATGGATTTCTATATTGAGCTTGGAGACAATGCCAAGTACCATGCAATTAGTGTTGGCACGGGCAACTTTCGGAGGGAGTTTGACAAACTTCTATTGGTGTAGGACATGTTTATGTCTCTAGCATGACAAAGAATTTAATCTTTGTTTCTACTTTGGAGGACAAGGGTTACATCATGACCTTTGAGAGAGGTTAGGCCTATATTCGTCCCAAGGATTCCAAGGTTGAAAAAGTGATTGGAGTCGGGCATGGAAGCTTGTTTCGGTTATAGTTTGAGCCAACACATGCATTGGTAAGTAGCTGTAGAGGGCTAGGAGAATAATGGCACAAGAGGATGGCTCATCTTCGCCATGGAGCACTTAATGTGCTCAAGGAAATAGTAACGAGGTTACTTGAGATGAAGACATAAAAGCATGAGGTGTGCAAGGGCTACGCTCTTGGGAAATATACCAAGACCAATTTCTCAAGTAGTGACACTAGATCAGAAGGGATTTTAGATCTCATACAGTCAGATGTGTGTGGGCCCATGACAATAGTATCCTTGAATGGGTACGAGTATTATGTTACTTTCATTCATGATTTCTCCAAGAAGACTTTGATATATGTTTTGAAGAATAAAGATGAGGTCTTGAGTACGTTCAAAGAGTTTAGGGCTCTCTTGGAGAACCAAACACGGAGGAATATCAAGATACTAAGGTCTGATAATGGAGGCGAGTATACCTCTAATGCCTTCAAATATTTTTGTGCTTGAGAAGGTATCAAGAAAGAGTTGACAGTTTCATACAACCCTCAGCAGAATGGGGTTGTTGAACGGAAAAACAAGGCTATAGTTGGAGTAGCTAAGGCCATGCTTCATGATCAAGATCTGCCTTGGTTCTTATGGGCAGAAGCTTGCA
>VDFB02301130.1:0-20296 GCA_007258455.2 Sequoia sempervirens
CCGAACTCAGAGAGTCATAGCAATAGTCTCTTCAACAAGACATGAACCCTGTCATGGTGACATGAACCTATCAGCCAAATTTAGAACAATTTTTTGTTGCTCAAACTTGAACAGTGTCACTGTGGCTTTGCTCTTTAGGAGTTCTATGACAGTGAGAATTGAGGCACATATTCCAATAGACTCAAGTGTATAAAATACCCTCTACATTTTGGTGAACCCAATATGAATTCTCCTCCCCCCCCCCAAAAAAAAAGGGACAAATCCAAGAGAAAAAAGTTCCAAGGTGCTACCCAAACCCCATTCCATGTCATCAAAGTAAAAATAATACACTGGCTTTTGACTAACTTTTTTATGCATTATTTCTTATATTTAGCTTATTATTTTTAAAATGCATTTGCTAGCTTCTTTTATTAACTCAATTTTTATTTTTGTTCAAAGCATTAATGGTGTTTCATTCCATGCATGTGATGGTGATTTGGATTTACATATGTCACTCAGTATCTTTGATTCTTCTCATGAAATTCTTCTTGTTTCAGAGGATATTTTATTGCAAGAAGATGAAATCATTGATACTTTTCTTAATGTTACTCTACCTTCTCTTCATTCTAATGCACTCTCTTCTAAAGATGATACATTAGTGAATTTTGGATCTCCTCTCACATTGAATCCTCCAAGGATTGATGTTGAGAATATTTCTTCAAATAATTATCCCATTAGTCATGATGTATTTGTAAATATTGTAGTCTCTACCATTCCTCAAAGGCCTGAGAGACTGGTCATTTATGTGACTTTTGACTAGTCCTTCTCCTCAAAGGATTTATTCTATTTATGGTGTTCCATTTTAATCTTCCTCTTATAGAGTGGTAGCCCATACTTATTGTAGACATCCAAATTTGACCGCTCCCATATGGTCAAATCTATCTTCTTTATTCATCTATTTCATTGATATTAATTAAATGATTTATTTAATTAATATTTCACCTTTTGCCTAAGGTTTCTAAAGTAAAAATTAAATAATTTACCTTTCATCCTTTCCTCTCTAAATTAAATAAATATATCAATTTATTTAATTTAGTCATTTATACTTTTTGAATTTAAATCAATTTTAAATTCCATCTTTTCTCTCTCCTTGTCACATCCTCCATAATCTTCTTCTAATATGGATTAGTTTAATTAATCCATGATTAGGATGTGCACACCCTTAATCAGGATTAATGTCACATCCTCCATATTTGGCCACTTGCCTTTAAACCCTTATTAATCTTCTTAATCACCTATTTGCATAACCTTAATCTCATCACATGTCATCTTTGGTATGTCCTCCAAGTCAACCTTTCACAAGTGCTTTCCCTTTTAAGCCTTAACCTCTTCTCCATGTGAATTAATTTTATTTTATTTTTAGACTACAGGAATCGAGTAGCACGACCCCCTATAAACTATAGTACGCTTGGTAAAAAATTTAACGTGACCGGAAGCGTTGGCGTGACACGCCCCCTGGTACGACAAGGGTGGGGGAGACTAGACCTTGTGACCAACCTCCTGCAATAGGAAAGATTTAGCCAACCGAGCTAGGGCCCCAACCCCATGTGAATTAAAAATTCACATTTATTCATTCAATGCTTTTCTCTTCCCTATATAAGTTGTTGGGAAATTATAAATTCCTTCATAGGTCACATCAGTCACATGAGACAAGGACCTCCTTTATGAGGACCTTGTCTTATCCCCAAGGTACTCCCCAATCATGTGAATTTAAAATTCACATTTATTCCCCCAACAACTTCTCTCATCCCCATGATGATAAGAGAGGACTTTCTAAAATTCCTTACTTGTCACCATCATCCTCATATGGGGACAAGAACTTCCTTTTTGAGGAAATCTTCCCCTAATCCCAAGGTACTTGCAAGTACCTCCACCTCACATGTCCTCTCTCCACATCATCTATACTTTTTCCACCTCCCCTTCCACATGGCGAGATGTGAGGGCTTGTGAGTCCTCAACTCACCATAGTCCTCCATCTTTCCCATGTTGGCTAAATCCTAGCCATTGATTCTCTAGAGATTCTTCCCTTAAAATGGAAGATTATCTCTCATTCAAGGGATTCACTCAAAACATGCAACACACATTCAAGCAATTTGATACTCTCATTCAAGCTCTCACACCTCCACTGTTGAATCTTCAAGCTCATTTACATCCATTTTTCTCATCCACTCACATACCCATTTGAATCATTTGAATCCTCATTGCATCCTCATCATTTTGTATCCATTTTCATCATATTTTCCATCAAGGAGCACACATCTAATCTACAATCAAAGGGCCAACCAAAAGGATCACTTGGACAAGGTATATCTCTTGCTTTTATCTTTTATATTGTTCAAGTCAACTTAGGCTAATATTGAGGTGGTGTTGTGTTATTTCTCCTTTGCATTTCTTTGTTTTTACATCTTTTAGGTTTAGTAAATAATGCTACATTACATTTTTGGCAGGCCCAATGGGACCCACAGACGAGTCTATTTCTTTCATGTTTGTTGTTGTTTGACATTTTGTAGGTTCAGGTTACACAGAGGTGACTCTACAACTGACAGGGGTGACCTTTCCCTCATAGGGGTGACCCTTCCCCTAGTTGGGTGACCCTACCCTCAACAGGGGCAATTCTACCTTGCACAATCGCCCATCTATGAAACAGAAAAAAAATATGTCCCCTATTTCCTTAATAAGTAGCCCTGCCCTAGAACAACCAACCTTTCCCTCAATAGGGGCGACCTTGCCCTTAACAGGGGTGATTCTGCCCTAGATAAAGGTGATTCTGAGGTAAATAGTGACTTGAAGTGTTATTTCCAGAGTTCGTTTCTTGTAGTTTTTCTTAGTACTAACCCCCTAGCTTGTTTTGTCAATGAATGTGCTTCATTTTACTAACGTTTGTGCAACTATTTCATGTTTATCCAAGACCGGAGATCTAGACTAGACTAACAGTTTATTGCAAAATGATCGGTCCCAGTGTAGCTAGTCTTGTTTGTTCGCTTGCTTTTCATACTAAGTAGGCACATAGATCTAATTAGGGGGAGTCAATATATTTTTTTGTTGTGCTTGAAAGTGGGTTATTGACATATCCAATCACCTTGCGCCATTTGGTGATCCTGGGTGAAGAAAAATTGTAGCCCACTTAGTCCTTTGTGTTACCTAAGAGGCACTAGATCATTCAAGCTTTTCCCTTGCACTTCGTGTGAGCCTGGGGACTAGCCGAAAATATTTAGTGTTCTCTTTTTAGTGGGACCTGCTTGGGGATTTCATCACCCCAAGGGACGATCCCAACCATGTGTACCGATGGGGTATATAAAGGGGGGAGAGCCAAATTTGTACCCTAATTTAGTCATGGCATGGCTGGCAAAGTGTCGAAGCTAGGGTGATACCTAGATAAGACGTGAAGAGTTGGTCCAACTTTCTAGTATCCCATTGGGGCTTTCGACTCACGCCTATGATGGGCTAGTGTTCACGGTTGTGCCTCACGTACCATGTGTATATCAAGGACTCCTTAGATCACCTTGTTCAGCCTAGTTAGAGGACCGTATTAGCCATAGCCTCTTACTAATCTTAGGACTGTGTTGTTTGAACTGTCTTCTTTGTGTGAAACTAGTGCATATTTTTTGTTGATTCAGCCTTGCCTTTTGTTTGTTGTTTTTCATGTTTTCATCCTTTTCCTTATCTATTTTTATCCAAGTTAAGTCCAAGCTTATCAACAAGTGTGACCCTGCTAATCACAGGGGTGACCTTGCCTTCTGTTTGATTCATTTCATAGTTTGTTCCTGTCAAAATTTCCCATCATTCACTGAATAAGCAACCTTTCCCTCAACTTGGGTGATCATTCCCCAGCGATAGGCGACCCTGATCTTAACAAGGATGATTATGCTTCCTATCCAAGTGAGCCCATCACATTTGACTGTTTCATCAAAAGGGGCGACCTTGCCCACTAGTTGGGCGACCTTTCCCACTAGGTGGAAGACTTTACCCCACAGTTGGGTGACCTTTCCCCCAGTTGGGTGACACATTCATTTTCTCATTCCAAGCATTCATTTTCTTGTTTTGAGCATCCATTTACCTATTAGGATCATTCGTTTACTCATTAGGAGCATTCTTTTTCTCAATTAGAGCATCTGTTTACCATTTAGAGGGTTCATTCTCCCATTTAGAGAGTCCATTCATCCATTTGGTGCATCTATTTTCCCATTTAGAGGGTATGTTCTCACATTTAGAGAATTCGTTCATCCATTTGGAGCATCCATTTTCCCATTCAAAGAGTCTGTCTCCCTATTCTAAGAGTCTGGCTCCCTGTTCTGAGAGTCTGACTCCCCATTCTGAGATTCTGTCTCCCCATTTCGAGAGTCTATTTTCCTATTTTGAGAGTTTGTCTCTCCATTCCAAGAGTTTGTTTCCCTATTCTAAGGGTCTAAAAGCTAGTTAGGCAACCTTTCCCTCCAAATAGGTGACCTTCCCCTCTAGATAGATGACCTTGCCCTGCAATTAGGCGACCTTTCCCTCTAGATAGGTGACCTTGCCCTGTAGTTGGGCGACCTTTCCCTCTAGATAGGTGACTTTTCCCTCTAGTTAGGTGACCTTGCCCTGTAGTTATGTGACCTTTCCCTCTAGATAGGTGACCTTTCCCTCTAGTTAGGAAACCTTTCCCTCTAGATAGGTGACCTTTCCCTCTAGATAGGTGACCTTTCCCTGCAGTTAGGCAACATTTCCCTCCAATTAGGCAACCTTTCCCTCCGATAGGTAACCTTTCCCTCTAGATAGGTGACCTTTCCCTATAGTTAGGTGACCTTTCCCTCTAGTTAGGTGACCTTTCCCTCCAAATAGGTGACCTTGCCCTCCAGATAGGTGAGCTTGCCCTTTAGTTGTCCAAAAAGTTAATCTATTGTGATCCTAAAAAAATTGTCATTTCTCGATCCATTTGCACTTTTTTTCATTCATATTCTCCACTTCAGTCCATATGTAGGTCATTCATTCATCATCTAAATCAAATAGACACATCTTAGAATGACTCTAGGTTACATATCCATCATCGTTTTCTCGATCTGAATCCCCTAAACTTCATTTTAGAGGTTATTATCCGAATTGCCTTAGGTTTTTGGATCTAATCGACATCATCCACATTTGCTCAGGATTGTCATCCATCTTGAGTCTGTTATCATCTTCACCCTAATCAATCTACTTCCATCTTGAGGTGGATTTAGTGTTGTAATCATCCATCTATCCTTTAATACAATCAATCAGTACCTTAAGTCACCTAGGGTGATCTCTAAACTTGGTTTAGAATCCCTTTCATCATCTTATCTAATCCATCATCTAATCTTATTAATCTTCTCATCAATCAATCTTATCCAATCTAATCCAATCACATCCCTATCCAATCATCCTAATCTGAGCTTTAATCCAATCCTAATCTGAGATTGACCTAAATCCCAATTTAAGCTTTAGTCCATCTACATCCAAGATCTTTTGATATCGAAATAAATCTTAAGATCCATTCCTCCATATTCTTCCAATCCATCCTATTTATCCTTTCATCACATTTTCTTTCCTTCTAATTGTTCATTCCCATCTTTTCAATCTGTATCCATCCCATCCAACATCATGAATCCTTATCCTCTATCAATGCAACTAAAGATAGTAGTCAAGGGGAATCCTAATTACATTGACGATGATAAAAAAATTCTTGTTGATCAAGAGGTATATGACATAGATCCCCTTGATGCTATCATTTCTAGTAAGATTTCCCCAACCACTTTCCAAAATCCAATTACCCCTTTGAGCTATCCTGTTACATCTTCATCCACACCTAATAATGCTCCTTAGGCTACCTCTAACAAAGGATATATAGTATCTTCCCCATCCACATATTCATCATATCCTTCATCTACATCTTTCTCTTATCCAACACCCACATCCTGATATCCTAATCTACCATCTCAATATTCCCATCCTAATCTATCATCCCAATACTCCTATTACAATCCCACATCAATGTCCCCCTATCCTAATCCTCCTTACCAGTCTTCCCATCCTAATCCAACATCCACACCTTTTTATCTTAATCCTACACCCCCATAAACCTATCCTAATCCAACATCCACATCTTCCTATCCTAATCCATCATCCATGTCCTCCTATCTCAATCTTCCATCTCAATCTTCCCATCTTGATCCACCATCCCAATACCTTTATTACAATCCACCATCCCAATATTCCTATCTTAATTCCCCATCTACTTCCTCTAACATCAATCCACCATCCATGTCTTCCTATTCTAGTCTGCTATCACAATATTCTTACCTTAACCCTCCATCTAATCTTGATCCCCCCACCAATCCTAATCCTCCACCTACTCTTAGTCTTCCATCCAATCCCATTCCTCCATCTAATCCTAGTCTACCAATCCATAATCCCAATCCTCCACCAACCCATACTCCTTCATCTATTCCCATCACCCTAGTTAAGCCTAGAATATGCACGATTCTCACTCCAGAAGTTCTCCAAGGACTTATGGAAAAGAATACATCCCCAACTCCACACCTTAAAGTTGTGGAGCCATTCCATCCAAATCCACCATCCATGGTCATTATAAGTGATGAGACCCTTCTCCATCCCACACCTATCATTATTGTTACCACCCCTAGCACCACCTGAACTATTGAAACCATCAAACCCATTGAATCCATTAAACCCCTATCTACTCCTCTGAGAGCCACCGAACCCATCAAAGATAACCAAACCCCATCACCATCTTCTACTCCTAGATCCACCCAATCTGTTGAAGACACTCAAATCCAATCCACTCCTCGCACTCCTAGTATCACCGAAATCCATTCGCATGAGCTTCATGAATCCTCCATCCTTCCATCTCCCCCACTTGGTGAGTCCCTCCAACACTCCATCATCATGCCACCCACACAAGATGAATCATGTGAAGAGCTTGATCCAAAACATACCAACATATCCACATCTTCAAATCAAGATCCTACCATCCCATCTAGTCCACCTAAAAATCACAATCCCCCATCCATTCCATCCCATGATTCCCTTGACACTCAAGATCTAATCGCTCCATCGCATGAGCCCTTATTACTCATCGTCACAAATCCAGATCCTAGCATATCACCTAATCCCTCTCTTGATCCCTTACCACTCACTCGTCCCGATCAAGATGTTGTTTCCCCATCATCTCCATCTCATGATCCTCTATCATCACCTAACCCCACTATCCCACACCAATTTTATATTCCCTCGGTACTCTCACATTCATCCATGGTGGTTTCCTTGCAAACGAGGAACCGAGCATATACATTACCCATCCTCCTCCACCTACTAATGGACTCGCATCATTCTTCCAACATAACAAGAATCCTACCATAGAGAGGATTCTCAAGATCATGAACTATCAAGGAAAAGGTTTAGGCCTTCATGAACAAGGTATTTTAGAGCCCATCCATGTCAAAGAAAATCCGGGTACACAAGGTCTTGGATATATCTCTCAAGACTCACAATCCAAAAATGTTGGTACAATCTCTATAGGCCCTCAACAAGCCTCCTCCAAAAGAATAATAGGCTCTTCCCATCACTCCTCTAAACCATTTTCCGCCACCCCCCCTCCATCATATAGCCTCAAAACAACCATCCATATCCCTCCTTCATCTTCCGAATCCATTTTGGGTCCTTATGTCCCTCCATCCACCATCTCTCATCCTTCATCTACTCCATCTATTTTAGGTCCCTATGTCCCTCTATCCACCATCATACATCCTCCAGCTACTAAGTCCATTTTGGGCTCTTATATCCCAAAATCATCTCCTCCATATTGTCCTATTCATCATTTTATTCACCCATCACCTATCCATATCACCCCTCATCAACATCCCACTCTCATTCTCCCCAATCAGGATCAACAAAGGCTTGTACCTACACATCCTCCATCCACATATCATCCCCAAAATCCTGCCTTTATCACTCCATTCATGTTTCCTCCATGTCATCCATCTCGTCACACCCATCCCATTGCTATTAAAAGCACTTTGGATGCTAAAGTAAAAACACATAAATATAAGCATCCACATGAATCTAAATCTCCTCATGTCCCCTTAGAAAGACATGTTGAAGAGAAGAAAAATCCAATCCAAAATCCCAATCAAACCCATAGGCCATAAGGACCCACCAAAGCAAAAATCAAAACCATGTGGATCCCAAAGAAAAAAGATGCAATGCCTTCAAATAAAAAATTTGTAACAACATCCAAATTTTCTAATCCAAAAGATAATCATACACACCCTCCATATCCTAAATCTATTTTTGGTCCTTATGTCCCAAACTTCACTACCCCAACTCTTTCATTATCCCCACATCATCCATCCACTAATCCTCTTATCCTTTCACATCCACCACCATATGTGCCAATGTTGGTCCTGAAAACATCTCCCCATCACACATCCACCCCATCATTCCATCCATACACTTCCCAACATCCCATCCATTACCCCACATATCTCCCGCAACGGATCCCTTTAATTCATTCTCTTGCATAATCCATTTATCCTAATAAGGTTGTACCAACATCCAATAGCCACTTCACACATGGGCTCTAATACCGCGTATGGAACTTGATGCTTGAGTCCTTCATCCATCTCCTTATCGCATATCTTCTAAATCCACTTATCCACATCCCTATCCGCATCATATCCAAAAAGCCAAAAAAGTAAAAAATTGTCAAAAAATACAAAAAAATTCATAGTCAAAAAATTCAAAAAAATCCAAAAAAATTAATAAATTGTCAAAAATACAAAAAAAAATTAATGTCATAAGTCAAAATCCAAAAAAGTCAAAAATTCAAAAAACAAAAAAAAAATAAAAATAAAAGTAAAAATAAATAATTCATCCAATGGTGAAAACTTGGAAACAAGCGCCTTGGATAAGTACCATGATGAAAACCTGGAAAATAGGCATCATGCATAAATCCCCATCCGTCTCTTTCCAAACTTGGGGGAAGCTTCCTGCTATGCATCCCCTCCACCCATCTCCTCCATCCCACCTATCTTACATAACCTACCTGTCATATCTCATTTATCCCAATCTCTCCATCCTCCTTGTGATCTTGATATAGATAGGGGAAAACATATAAACATGCTTTGGACACCTCTTGGCATACATTCCCCTCACCCATACACTATCCTAATCCTTATCCACATCCATCTACCTTCTTTGTACACCTATCATGCTACCATCAATCTCCCTTCCTTATCCATGCATCCTATCCATATCCATCTCACTCCTTTATTTGCCTATCCTTCTATCTTCCATCCCTCATGCCTCATCATACATGACATATCTCGAGTGGGGCATCTCCTTCTTTGTGACATAGTCCTTGGAGACATCATTCATCGATTCCATCATAGCATCCCTTCCATCTCCCCATCCTTATCTTCCTATCCATCTAAACAATCCCTCCCATCTCCCCATCCTTATCTTCCTATCCATCCCTCATAGATCCCTTCCATCTCCCCATCCTTATCTTCCTATCCATCCATCATACCATCCCTCCCATCCCCCATCCTTATCTCCCTATCCATGCATCTCTATCCTCATCCCATCTCATAATCCTTTGTCATCGGTATCTAGCTATAGGCTTCTCCCCAAGAAATCTAATGCCATCTATCTCATTGTCATCACTCCTACTTCTTTTGCACATCTTCCCAATCTCCTATCACTTCTCATCACTCATCTCTCCATCGTATCATCCTCCCAATTCATCTTTTGATGATTTGAATAACTATCCCATACTTGAGCTTCTTGTGATCACCATCATCCTATCCTATCCACCAAGTCTATCTTGTCTCATCGTATCGGTCTCATCATCTTTTTATCCACTTATCCTAGTCATCTCATCATCCTTTATCCATGGTCACTTTTCAACCTTTGGTCAAACTAAGTTGCCTCTGTGCTTTCAGATAGGAAAGGTCGATCTTTTGATCCACCCCTAGGGATTTTTCCCATCCTGTCATCCATCGAGGTCTCCATCATCCTCTTCTCTCTTTTATCCATGGTTAGTCATCAGCCTTTTATCAAACTACGAGGGCTCTGCGCTTTCACGTAGGCAAAGGTAATCTTTGATCGACCCTCGAGCCCCTAGGTCTTTAGGGTGTGTCAGTCTCATGTCTTGTCTCTCTTGTGTCGTGTCATCAAGTTATGCCCTTATCTCGCTAGTTCTTCATAAATGAGATCCACTCATATCATGGATCCAATCGGTTTTGAATATCGTACATCATATCGATCTTTTAGTTTAGTATCCATATTTGGTCTCAACAGGATGCATCCTTCCTAACAAACCTCATCAATCCCCTCCAGCCTCTTGATCCTATGGAAAAGGATGTTTGAAATTGATTGTGATCTTTTGATGCTTTTGGCTTTTGTTTATCATCTGAGCTCCCTATCATACCTCATCATGGTCACCTTGATCCATCATATCATGGTGTGCTTTGAATGGTAAACATAGGGGCATATCTTGATCTTTTTTGTTGTTGTTGTCTTCCTAGTTGTCCCATGTTCTACCCACCAAGATCCTTGCAATCTTGTGTTATGCTAGGGAATCCTTTTGTGCTTATGGTTATCCTAACGCCTGGCCCGACCAAGCTCTATGTGACTTTGGGGTGTTGGGATAGCCTTCTTGTCTGATGTGTTTGTTTTATGCATTAGACACAAATCGGACTTGGTTCTTCATACCCTGGCACTCGGTGTCTTATGCTATAGAAAAAATCAGTGCTCCAATAATGACAAATCACATTAGGATTGCATTTCATTTTCCATTCCATTGCATTGCATGTATCCTCCACCTCTTCTCATATCTTTTTATCAATCCTCATCATTTCATCCTCTTTTCAATCTTCTTAGAATAATATAGATTGGTTATTCTAAGCGCCCTCATCATATCATCATCTCTTCAATATTTTTAGAATAATATAGATTGGTTATTCTAAGCAAATTTTCCTCCATCATTTTTATTCTTTTTAACTATCTCACATCTCCATCCAATCTTAATCCAATCATATCTAACACATATCATCTAATCACATCCTTGGTCTTGTTCCTAGCCTTGCTACAAGCCTTGATCCAATCATCATCCTCATCGTCATCATCTTCGAGATGTATCCCTCCCTATCCTTTGGTGTTGTTTTGGGATGTATCCTTCCCTCATCAACAACACTTTCATCATCATCATCAGAATGTATCCTTCCCTATCCTCATGTTTTTTTGGGATAAATCATTCCCTCATCGACAACACTCCATCCATCATCAATCCATTTTTGGCTTGTAGCTTGACTGGGGAAACATCACATTTGTCCATGAATCCATTTGTGCTTGCTTTTATCTCTTCATCTTATGTCATCCTCTCTTATCCATCATTTTGGATTATCTTCCCCATCTACTCTCGCATCATCTCATCTATTTCAAGAGCACACCTATGTTCTCTTGAACCTGCATTTCCTCTCGAGGGGGCATCCTCAATCCCTAATCTTCATCTTCACCCCCATCATCTTTCTTCCTAGTCACTACTTTGAATGACTAGGGCAATTTTTCCAATCTAACCATCTTCTTCTTGGTCCTATCTTTTAATCTTCTTTGAAATGATGCTACTTCGTAGCACCATCTCAAAGAAGGGAAAAATGTAGACATCCAAATTTGACCACTCCAATATGGTCAAATTTGTCTCTTTTATTCATCTATTTCATCGATATTAATTAAATGATTTATTTAATTAATATTTCACCTTTTACCTAAGGTTTCTAAAGTATTTAATTTAATAATTAAATACTTTACCTTTCATCCTTTCCTCTCTAAATTAAATAAATATATCAATTCATTTAATTTAGTCATTTAGCCTTTTTGAATTTAAATCAATTTTAAATTCCCTCTTTTATCTCTCCTTGTCACATCCTCCATAATCTTCTTATAATCTAGATTAGTTTAATTAATACATGATTAGGATTTGCACACCCTTAATCAGGATTAATGTCACATCCTCCATATTTGGCCACTTGCCTCTAAACCCTCATTAATCTTCTTAATCACCTGTTTGCACAACCTTAATCTAATCACATGCTATCTTTGGTATGTCCTCCAAGTCAACCTTTCATAAGTTCTTTCCCTTTTAAGCCTTGACCTCTTCTCCATGTGAATTAAAAATTCACATTTATTCATTCAATGCATTTCTCTTCCCCATATAAGTTGTTGGGAAATTATAAATTCCTTCATAGGTCACATCAGTCACATGGGACAAAGACCTCCTTTATGAGGACCTTGTCTTATCCCCAAGGTACTCCCCAATCATGTGAACTTAAAATTCACATTTATTTCCCCAACAACTTCTCTCATCCCCATGATGATAAGAGAGGACTTTCTAAAATTCCTTTTCACTATCATCCTCATATTGGGACAAGAACTTCCTTTTTGAGGAAATCTTCCCCTAATCCCAAGGTACTTGCAAGTACCTCCACCTCACATGTCCTCTCTCCACATCATCTATCACTTTTCCACCTCCCCTTCCACATGGAAAAATGTGAGGGCTTGTGAGTCCTCAACTCACCATAGCCCTCCATCTTGCCCATGTTGGCTCAGTCCTAGCCATTGATTCTCTAGAGATTCTTCCCTTAAAATGGAAAATTTTCTCTCATTCAAGGGATTCACTCAAAACATTCAACGCACATTCAAGCAATCTGATACTTTCATTCAAGCTCTCACACATCCATTGTTGAATCTTCAAGCTCATTTGCATCCATTTTTCTCATCCACTCACATACCCATTTGAATCATTTGAATCCTCATTGCATCCTCATCATTTTGCATCCATTTTTATCATATTTTCCATCAAGGAGCACACATCTAATCTACAATCAAAGAGACAACCAAAAGGATCACTTGGACAAGGCATATCTCTTGCTTTTATCTTTTATTTTGTTCAAGTCAACTTAGGCTAATCTTGAGGTGGTGTTGTGTTATTTCTCCTTTGCATTTCTTTGTTTTTGCATCTTTTAGGTTTAGTAAATAACACTGCATTACACATATAATACTAGAGGGAATAGAGAAAATATTGATCAACCTACTTCTTTACCACCTTCTCAACCAAGCCTTCCTCAAGCACGTAGACCTGTAGCTAAGCAACCGAGTGAGTATGATCTTGTCGAGTAACTTCATGTTACTCCTGAAAAGATCTCACTTTGGGACTTGCTTCAAATTGCTTCAATTTACCAAAGCATGCTTTAGGAAGCCTTACAAATGATTCTCTTTCCTTCTCCTACCAAGGCAACATATGTTAATGCGTTGATAGATCATATTCATGCTGATTCACCAAATATTACATTCTATTCAAAGGAGATCCTGCCTCTAGAAGTAAAAAAGTAGGTGCATCCCTTAATGATAATAATTAACATTAACAATATCAACATTAGACATACTCACATTGACATCGGTTCGATGCTCAACATATGTAGTATTGATCTATTGCCTAAAATTAAAATTGATTAAGCTTCTCTTGTTGCTTCTTCTTTGTATATTCGTGGATTTGATAATATTGATCGACAAGCCCTAGGCATGATAATATTTCCTTTGAGGTTCAGACCTATTATCATACCTACCCTTGTATATGTTATGTTAAGAAAATTACCATATAATCTACTTCTTGGTAGAATGTGGGTTCATGTTGTGGGTGCAGTCACATGTACCTTGTGCATATATCCATCAATTTCATCCATAATACTCAAGTATTCACAATTAGGGTTGACCTTGATTTCGTACACTTACGTGAGATGGAAACTGTTGGTCAAGCATTTTTTGCACCTAATCTTAAAAATATCATCCCTTCAGTATCTTCCAATGTGTTGATGTCTACTCCAATAGTACTTGTCACAAAGGATACTCTTCAGAGCAATGTCCCTAAAGAAAATCCTCTCAAAGCAAGAAATATTGAGTCTACTCCCTCTATCTCTTGTCAAGAAAATGTATGTCTCGGTGATTATTGGGGTTCTTTAGACTTTACAACATCCTTCATTTTGGGAATATAAAGTTGATTGGATCCGCTTAGACATCTTGATAATATCATTCACACCCGCTATCGAAGTTGATTTCTCTTTTGTATCACAAGATAATGTGAGCAATAATTGTAATGTCCTTAATGTTGATCATCCAACTTCGGAGGAGCTGCATTCATGTTATGGATTTAGATTTAATATGATTTTTAATCATGGGTACAAAGGAAATGGTCTTGGCGCATGGAACAAGGAGTTAAGGTCCCTTTAGAACCAACACCTCACTCTTTTACAAGTGGTTTAGGTTACAAACCTTCTCGCTTGTCTCCATTCCCTCCTCTATTGTCTATTGTCTTCAAGTCTTCTTGTTGTGAGCAATCCAACTTTTCTTCACAAGAGAAAGGGTTGCTTCTTGCTCCTCATTCTTTATCTAAAAAAGAGCATATTTTTAAGGCTTATCAAATACTACTTGAATACTCTTCCTCCTCCTACACATAAGAAATTCCATAAGCATGATAAAGAATTTTTTTTTTTTGTGTGTATCATCAAGTGCTTGGACATTCCACCAGTGAATATCGAGCCTTGAAGGATAAAATTTAATAGCTTCTTGATTTTTGTGTCATCACTCTTCCATCTATTGATACTCCTATCTTTCCTTCTCATGACAAGTGATACAAGGTCTACCTCTATCCTGTCCATTCTAATCATCTTCTCAAGAGGTTCTTACACCCTTCTATTATGTTGGTGTCTGCTATGTAGCATTTTTAGCTTTTCCTGCTCACTACCATTCATGGTTGTACATTATTGTGTTAAACCATACTTTCTCTGTGGTAGCAAAATAATAGTATCTAGCACAGTTATCCTCTCTTATTCTACGGGGGCTAAGGTGACTTTTTTTGGAGGTTTGTGTCCTTCTTAAAGACCCCCTCTCATCTCTATGTCTTTTTCTTCTCCTTAGAATGACATGTGATCCTCTACATAGCACACATCATCCTAAGGGGGGGCTCTCATATCCACTTAATTTTCAAAAGGATTCCTTGATGTCTTGATGTCTTATGAGAAGGATTCCCTAATGGAAGAACCCCTTTCTAAAAATTTCTTTCAAAAGGATTCTTTGGTGTCTTATTTGTGTCTTATATCTCATATTTGACATCTTGTGTCTTGGTGTCTAGATGTTTTATATCTTGGCATCTAGCTTGGACGCAACCTGAATAGACCTATTTTATATCTTGGCATCTAGCTTGGGGGTAGCCTGACTAGACCTGTCTTTTTTGTGACTGTCCTGCAACACAATTTGTAGTACCCAAAGACCTACATGTTTTTCGTATTGACTCTAGCCATGCTAGTTGTACCTATCAAGACCATATTATATCTAATTAGATTGTCTCTTATTGTGTCTCATGAAATTTTTGTCATGTCTATTATTTTTTTCTTTTTCAAGCAACTTGTTTTTCTACAACAAACATGTTTGTGATGAATTTGCAGTCAACTTGTAGGATAGAAGACCTATGTCCTTTGCATGTCCTAGCTTGGTTTACAATTGTATATATAGAATCTAAGACTTGTGTCCTCTTCATCTTGAGCATATGTTCTTTAATATACCAGATCAAATACTTGTGTCTTCTTCATCTTGAGTATATACTTCTCTTTCTCTCTCTGTTTCTCTTCAACATTGGTTGCTTCCCTATCTTTTGTATGCATTCTTCTTTTGAAGTAATCAATCCTTACTTTCTTCTCTCTATTTAATAATTATTTTATGTGTTATCTCTTGATTTGGGTACAATGCATAGTACTGAGACAACCTTCTACATCGAGGTATCTTTCACTTTTCTGACTCAAATCCTTTAGTTTTTTATGTGCTTATGTGTACATGTGTTATGTTTTTATTCCTAAATATATATATGTTCTAACCTTGTTGTCTAGTGTAGATATTTCTTGTCTAATGCATTCTTTTTGTAGGTCTTCACCCTAGGGGCATGCTTCCTTGGTTCAAAGGGCTATCTACTTCTTCTACAGTATCCTTTTGGCACCATGATGTTATTTATATTTAGTAGATTTCCTTTAGCATGCATACTCATGTAAATTCATATGCTTGTTGAAGTGGGGGAAAAATGTAGTGTCGTAAAATTGCATGCCTTACAATTTCACCTACATTTTTGTATCTACTTTAGTGTCCACTCCCTTAGTACCTATGTAGGCTCATTTCAGCCCTTGCATCAACATTTTCCCCTCTCAGGATGCTCAGGACCCCTTTTTAGAAGCCACCTTTGTGTGTCATCTTTACATCAAACCTTGTGTCTTCCTCATTCCCACCATTTTGTAGCATGATTTTTATAGACACTAGCACACTACATGAATGTTCATGCATCGTGCTAGCATCCCATGACATTTCAACTTCAAATGGTTGTTTCTGAGTCTTTTTCCACTTGTCAACTACTTTTTTCGGTGGTAATGACTCAGAGAACTTTGTAACAACACATGAACCTTCTTTTCCCTCCTCTTTTCTCTTTTAAATCTATCCTTTTAATTTTATTGATCTCTCATGGCTTCTATCTTGAATTCTCTCCTCCTCTCTTGGATATTGTCTTGTCTTTCTCTCTTTCTCTTAAGCTTGCACAACTCTCTTTCTTTCTACAACATTCTCAAGTTCTCTCAATGCTCTCTACTACTCTTTTGGCACTCACAACTATGTCTCTCGTTAGCTTTCTCAAGCCTTGTAGGTGGTATCTACTTCTTACCTCATGTCTTTGAGCATCTTGGGATTCCTCACATCCCTTGTCTATGCATTGTCTATCTCATCTATTTATCTATTTTACTATCTATTATTTCCTCTATATATCTATCTGTTTGATTGTCTGTGGAGGTGGAAACACCGAAATGGGGCTTTGACTAAAGGAAAGCCCCTAAACAACCCCAACATTTTCTCTTGGTCTTATATGTGTAGGTATTAGAGATATTACTTTTTTGGAGACTTCATTGCTTGATCTATTGTGAGCACTTTTTTTCTCTCCCTTTGTTCTTATCATTTATATTCTTTAATTTATATCTCATTTAGTTTACATTATTTTAGTTCTATTATTATCTATTATCTTCGTACTTTAAGAATTCCTAGCTGACTGAACTATTAGTAGGAACTTTACTATTTTTTTGTGATATTCTTAGTTTTTAGTCCATATGATATGTTAGCATGCCTCTAGGATTCCAACATGCCATGTTGTCATTTGTGTGTCACGCTACTGTCCTTGGGTGAAAGCTCGTCAGTCTATCCAAAGAACCTTTGTGTCCCGATATTTCTATTTCTAGAATTCTCATTATTCTATCCCATCACTTGAGCATTATTCCTTGAGATAGTTGAAGACCATTTTCTCCTTGAAGACTCTTGCTTTTCTTGAGACTTGAGGGTGGAAAATATCCTCCTCTACATATGTGTTATGGATGCCATGATATTGTATCATCCCCATATTATATTATGTAAATTATCATGATCACCTAATTGATCATCTTGAAGTATAAAGTGGTGGTCTTAGGGTCCCAAATGGTTGGTTGACACATTGATCACCATTGGAGTTATCTAGATTTATGGTTATGGTTTGGAGAGCGTGCAAAGTTTATTTATGATTGTGATGTTGTAAGACCTTCATTATTGATTTTTTATGAAATGTATAATTACTTGGAATTTTCTCAATTTATGGTTCAATTTGTTTAAGATCCATGAATTAATTTTATAAATGATTGTAAATCATTCATATTTGGGAAGGAGATACCATATTTTATTCTTGTAATTCTTTTTATTTGATTTGACAAGGTATTATAAATCAAAATAGAATCATATGTTGTGCTCATCTTGTTTATTGATGTGTAGATATGTTTTATTTTAAATTGAAATAAAATTGTGGATTATATGTCATATTATAAACATTAAATTATGATAATGGATTAGAATCATTAGTTCACATTTTACATTTGATTCTTGGTAGGAGTTAAGAACCCTCATATATGTTATTTTCAAACAGAAGTAAAATGGGTAAACACTAATGAATAGTATATTTTTATCTTTAAATAAATTACTAGAATTTATGAATGTAGATATGGTGAATTGAACTTAGAGAGCTCAAGGAATTCTTGGTTCAACTTATTTCTAAATAACACTTGGACAAGGTATCTAAATAGTGTATTTTTGGCTTAAAATAAATTAACAAAATTTGTGAATGAAGACTTGGTTATTTTAACTCAGAGAACATAATAATTTCTTGGTTAAAATTAATTCTAAATATCACTTGGATTAGGGTAGATACATCTTATTTTGTGCTAACTTAATTTATAATTGTTGTTGTGATATGGAGACCAATCAGACTCAAATGGGAAGTTTTTCACCAATATATTATTTAAATTTTTTGCACTTATTAAATATTTATTCTGCACTTGTATCTAAAAGGACAATCATAAAAAAATATTAAATGCTAGAAATGTATAATTACAATATTTTAATATAAAGTTATAAGATGGGTGGAAACATTAAAATGTAACCACCCAAAAGGAGAGTGTTATTGGGTGCATGAGGCACAACCAATGGCCACACTTCATTTGTAATTAATGGGACATGTGTGGGAGCATATACAAACACTCGATGATGAGTTTTGAGGGTAGTAAGTCATGAAAAAAATTAGCAGAAATTCATAGTTCTGTGGTTGAAAAAATGTAGGAAGAGCCACAGTTACATGCATCAAAGGTTGTGTAAAAATAACAGTGATAAAATGTGGAGAAAAAAGTTGTTGCAGATTGCAATGGTTGCTGCAATATGTAAAAATCATTTATTGGAAGTTTAATATATATTGGACCCTGTGTTGGTGGATGTATCTTGGTTTTGGGTGAACCACGTTAAATCTTGGTGTTCTTTTTCTATCCATAATTTTTTGTATGTTCTATTTATCTATTTTATTGATCAAATATGCATTTAATTGATATAAATCTACCTTCTAACCCTAACAAGTGGTATCATAGTGGGTTGTGTTTAGTTATCCTCTACAAGAATGTCTCATAGTTCAGTGGGAGTTATGAAAGATGAGAGTAATTTGAAGGTTGACAAGTTCAATGAGAATAACTATTAGTTATGGAAGATATGGATGGAGGACTATCTCTATCAGAAGGATTTATGATGACCATTGGAAGGGAAAGCTAAGAAACCCTTGACTATGTCTAATGAGGATTGGGATATTCTGGATAGAAAGGAACTTGGTTCAAGTATTAGTCTATGTCTGGCACAATCAGTGGCGTTTAATATTTCAACATCGAAGACAACTAAAGAGTTGATGCAAATCCTAGAAAAACTATATTAAAATTGTTTTTCTTCAAATAAGGTATTTCTTATGAAGCATTTATTTAATATGAAAATGGTAGAAGGTTTCAATTGTCGATTATTTAAATGAGTTTAATACGATTACCAGTCAATTAACTTTTGTAAATGTAAACTTTGATGAAGAAGTTAGGGATCTTTTGATTTTTTGTTCTTTGCTTGAAAGTTGGAATAGCTTGGTAATGGCAATTAGTAATTTTTTTATGGTTCGAAAATACTAAAATTTGATGATGTTGTTGGTGTTATTTTGAGTGAGGAAATTTGTAGGAAAAACTTAGGTGGAACATCCACATCAAAAAGTATTTTGAATGTAGAAAGCAGGGGCAGAACAAAGGAGAGATGAAAGAATTTTGGAGGTCATAAGAAGTCACGAGGAAAATCTAAGGACAAGAGGTCTCAATCCAAAGGAAAGAAGGATTGCTAATACTGTGGGAAGTTGGGTCATTTAAATAAAGATTGTTGGTCTCAAAAGAATAAAGGAGACACAAAAAAAGGCGATAAGGAGGAAAATGTGGTAAATAATAAATTTGATGATGATGCTTTGTTTTTATCCCTTGACAATGCTGATGATTCTTGGGTGTTAGATTCAAGGGCTTCATTTCATGCTATGCCCTATATAAGTTATTTTCTTGATTATGTCCAAGGGGATTTTGGGTTGGTTTATTTGGGAGATAATCAACCTTATCAGATTATTGGAAAGGGAAGAATCAAGATTAAGTTACAAAATGAGAATCATTGGCTACTAGAAGAGGCAAGGCACATTCCAAGGTTAAGCATAAATTTAATTTTAGTAGGGCAACTAGATGATGAAGGTTGTGTTGTTACATTTAATGATAAAAATTGGAAGGTTGCAAAAGCTAAGGAGAAACTAGTGTGC
>VDFB02301131.1:0-18610 GCA_007258455.2 Sequoia sempervirens
TTATTCATTCAATGCTTTTCTCTTCCCTATATAAGTTGTTGGGAAATTATAAGTTCCTTCATAGGTCACATCAGTCACATGAGACAAGGACCTCCTTTATGAGGACCTTGTCTTATCCCCAAGGTACTCCCCAATCATGTGAATTTAAAATTCACATTTATTCCCCCAAAAACTTCTCTCATCCCCATGATGATAAGAGAGGACTTTCTAAAATTCCTTACTTGTCACCATCATCCTCATATGGGGACAAGAACTTCCTTTTTGAGGAAATCTTCCCCTAATCCCAAGGTACTTGCAAGTACCTCCACCTCACATGTCCTCTCTCCACATCATCTATATTTTTTCCACCTCCCCTTCCACATGGCGAGATGTGAGGGCTTGTGAGTCCTCAACTCACCATAGTCCTCCATCTTTCCCATGTTGGCTAAATCCTAGCCATTGATTCTCTAGAGATTCTTCCCTTAAAATGGAAGATTATCTCTCATTCAAGGGATTCACTCAAAACATGCAACACACATTCAAGCAATTTGATACTCTCATTCAAGCTCTCACACCTCCACTGTTGAATCTTCAAGCTCATTTACATCCATTTTTCTCATCCACTCACATACCCATTTGAATCATTTGAATCCTCATTGCATCCTCATCATTTTGTATCCATTTTCATCATATTTTCCATCAAGGAGCACACATCTAATCTACAATCAAAGGGCCAACCAAAAGGATCACTTGGACAAGGTATATCTCTTGCTTTTATCTTTTATATTGTTCAAGTCAACTTAGGCTAATATTGAGGTGGTGTTGTGTTATTTCTCCTTTGCATTTCTTTGTTTTTACATCTTTTAGGTTTAGTAAATAATGCTACATTACATTTTTGGCAGGCCCGATGGGACCCACAGACGAGTCTATTTCTTTCATGTTTGTTGTTGTTTGACATTTTGTAGGTTCAGGTTACACAGAGGTGACTCTACAACTGACAGGGGTGACCTTTCCCTCATAGGGGTGACCCTTCCCCTAGTTGGGTGACCCTACCCTCAACAGGGGCAATTCTACCTTGCACAATCGCCCATCTATGAAACAGAAAAAAAATATGTCCCCTATTTCCTTAATAAGTAGCCCTGCCCTAGAACAACCAACCTTTCCCTCAATAGGGGCGACCTTGCCCTTAACAGGGGTGATTCTGCCCTAGATAAAGGTGATTCTGAGGTAAATAGTGACTTGAAGTGTTATTTCCAGAGTTTGTTTCTTGTAGTTTTTCTTAGTACTAACCCCCTAGCTTGTTTTGTCAATGAATGTGCTTCATTTTACCAACGTTTGTGCAACTATTTCATGTTTATCCAAGACCGGAGATCTAGACTAGACTAACAGTTTATTGCAAAATGATTGGTCCCAGTGTAGCTAGTCTTGTTTGTTCGCTTGCTTTTCATACTAAGTAGGCACATAGATCTAATTAGGGGGAGTCAATATATTTTTTTGTTGTGCTTGAAAGTGGGTTATTGACATATCCAATCACCTTGCGCCATTTGGTGATCCTGGGTGAAGAAAAATTGTAGCCCACTTAGTCCTTTGTGTTACCTAAGAGGCACTAGATCATTCAAGCTTTTCCCTTGCACTTCGTGTGAGCCTGGGGACTAGCCGAAAATATTTAGTGTTCTCTTTTTAGTGGGACCTGCTTGGGGATTTCATCACCCCAAGGGACGATCCCAACCATGTGTACCGATGGGGTATATAAAGGGGGGAGAGCCAAATTTGTACCCTAATTTAGTCATGGCATGGCTGGCAAAGTGTCGAAGCTAGGGTGATACCTAGATAAGACGTGAAGAGTTGGTCCAACTTTCTAGTATCCCATTGGGGCTTTCGACTCACGCCTATGATGGGCTAGTGTTCACGGTTGTGCCTCACGTACCATGTGTATATCAAGGACTCCTTAGATCACCTTGTTCAGCCTAGTTAGAGGACCGTATTAGCCATAGCCTCTTACTAATCTTAGGACTGTGTTGTTTGAACTGTCTTCTTTGTGTGAAACTAGTGCATATTTTTTGTTGATTCAGCCTTGCCTTTTGTTTGTTGTTTTTCATGTTTTCATCCTTTTCCTTATCTATTTTTATCCAAGTTAAGTCCAAGCTTATCAACAAGTGTGACCCTGCTAATCACAGGGGTGACCTTGCCTTCTGTTTGATTCATTTCATAGTTTGTTCCTGTCAAAATTTCCCATCATTCACTGAATAAGCAACCTTTCCCTCAACTTGGGTGATCATTCCCCAGCGATAGGCGACCCTGATCTTAACAAGGATGATTATGCTTCCTATCCAAGTGAGCCCATCACATTTGACTGTTTCATCAAAAGGGGCGACCTTGCCCACTAGTTGGGCGACCTTTCCCACTAGGTGGAAGACTTTACCCCACAGTTGGGTGACCTTTCCCCCAGTTGGGTGACACATTCATTTTCTCATTCCAAGCATTCATTTTCTTGTTTTGAGCATCCATTTACCTATTAGGATCATTCGTTTACTCATTAGGAGCATTCTTTTTCTCAATTAGAGCATCTGTTTTTACCATTTAGAGGGTTCGTTCTCCCATTTAGAGAGTCCATTCATCCATTTGGCACATCTGTTTTCCCATTTAGAGGTTTTGTTCTCCCATTTAGATAATTTTTTCATCCATTTGGAGCATCCATTTTCCCATTCAGAGAGTCTATCTCCCTATTCTAAGAGTCTAGCTCCCTATTCCGAGAGTCCAACTCCCCGTTCTGAGATTCTGTCTCCCCATTTCGAGAGTCTGTTTGCCTATTTTGAGAGTTTGTCTCTCCATTCCAAGAGTTTATTTCCCTGTTCTAAGGGTCTGAAAGCTAGTTAGGAAACCTTTCCCTCCAAATAGGTGACCTTCCCCTCTAGATAGATGACCTTGCCCTACAATTAGGTGACCTTTCCCTCTAGATAGGCGACCTTGCCTTGCAGTTAGGCGACCTTTCCCTCCAGATAGGTGACTTTTCCCTCTAGTTAGGTGACCTTTCCCTATAGTTAGGTGACCTTTCCCTCTAGATAGGTGACCTTTCCCTCTAGTTAGGAAACCTTTCCCTCTAGATAAACGACCTTTCCCTCTAGATAGGTGACCTTTCCCTGTAGTTAGGCGACCTTTCCCTCCAATTAGGCAATCTTTCCCTCCGATAGGAAACCTTTCCCTCTAGATAGGTGACCTTTCCCTATAGTTAGGTGACCTTTTGCTCTAGTTAGGCGACCTGACCTTTCCCTCCAAATAGGTGACCTTGCCCTCTAGATAGGTGAGCTTGCCCTTTAGTTGTCCAAAAAGTTAATCTATTGTGATCCTAAAAAAATTATCATTTCCCGAGCCATTTGCACCTTTTGTTCATTCGTAATCTCCACTTTAGTCCATATGTAGGTCATTCATTCATCATCTAAATCAAATAGACACATCTTAGAATGACTCTAGGTTACATATCCATCATCGTTTTCTCGATCTGAATCCCCTAAACTTCATTTTAGAGGTTATTATCCGAATTGCCTTAGGTTTTTGGATCTAATCGACATCATCCACATTTGCTCAGGATTGTCATCCATCTTGAGTCTGTTATCATCTTCACCCTAATCAATCTACTTCCATCTTGAGGTGGATTTAGTGTTGTAATCATCCATCTATCCTTTAATACAATCAATCAGTACCTTAAGTCACCTAGGGTGATCTCTAAACTTGGTTTAGAATCCCTTTCATCATCTTATCTAATCCATCATCTAATCTTATTAATCTTCTCATCAATCAATCTTATCCAATCTAATCCAATCACATCCCTATCCAATCATCCTAATCTGAGCTTTAATCCAATCCTAATCTGAGATTGACCTAAATCCCAATTTAAGCTTTAGTCCATCTACATCCAAGATCTTTTGATATCGAAATAAATCTTAAGATCCATTCCTCCATATTCTTCCAATCCATCCTATTTATCCTTTCATCACATTTTCTTTCCTTCTAATTGTTCATTCCCATCTTTTCAATCTGTATCCATCCTATCCAACATCATGAATCCTTATCCTCTATCAATGCAACTAAAGATAGTAGTCAAGGGGAATCCTAATTATGTCGACGATGATAAAAAAATTCTTGTTGATCAAGAGGTATATGACATAGATCCCCTTGATGCTATCATTTCTAGTAAGATTTCCCCAACCACTTTCCAAAATCCAATTACCCCTTTGAGCTATCTTATTACATCTTCATCCACACCTAATAATTCTCCTTAGGCTACCTCTGACAAAGGATATATAGTATCTTCCCCATCCACATATTCATCATATCCTTCATCTACATCTTTCTCTTATCCAACACCCACATCCTGATATCCTAACCTACCATCTCAATATTCCCATCCTAATCTATCATCCCAATACTCCTATTACAATCCCACATCAATGTCCCCCTATCTTAATCCTCCTTACCAGTCTTCCCATCCTAATCCAACATCCACACCTTTTTATCTTAATCCTACACCCCCATAAACCTATCCTAAACCAACATCCACATCTTCCTATCCTAATCCATCATCCATGTCCTCCTATCTCAATCTTCCATCTCAATCTTCCCATCTTGATCCACCATCCCAATACCTTTATTACAATCCACCATCCCAATATTCCTATCTTAATTCCCCATCTACTTCCTCTAACATCAATCCACCATCCATGTCTTCCTATTCTAGTCTGCTATCACAATATTCTTACCTTAACCCTCCATCTAATCTTGATCCCCCCACCAATCCTAATCCTCCACCTACTCTTAGTCTTCCATCCAATCCCATTCCTCCATCTAATCCTAGTCTACCAATCCATAATCCCAATCCTCCACCAACCCATACTCCTTCATCTATTCCCATCACCCTAGTTAAGCCTAGAATATGCACGATTCTCACTCCAGAAGTTCTCCAAGGACTTATGGAAAAGAATACATCCCCAACTCCACACCTTAAAGTTGTGGAGCCATTCCATCCAAATCCACCATCCATGGTCATTATAAGTGATGAGACCCTTCTCCATCCCACACCTATCATTATTGTTACCACCCCTAGCACCACCTGAACTATTGAAACCATCAAACCCATTGAATCCATTAAACCCCTATCTACTCCTCTGAGAGCCACCGAACCCATCAAAGATAACCAAACCCCATCACCATCTTCTACTCCTAGATCCACCCAATCTGTTGAAGACACTCAAATCCAATCCACTCCTCGCACTCCTAGTATCACCGAAATCCATTCGCATGAGCTTCATGAATCCTCCATCCTTCCATCTCCCCCACTTGGTGAGTCCCTCCAACACTCCATCATCATGCCACCCACACAAGATGAATCATGTGAAGAGCTTGATCCAAAACATACCAACATATCCACATCTTCAAATCAAGATCCTACCATCCCATCTAGTCCACCTAAAAATCACAATCCCCCATCCATTCCATCCCATGATTCCCTTGACACTCAAGATCTAATCGCTCCATCGCATGAGCCCTTATTACTCATCGTCACAAATCCAGATCCTAGCATATCACCTAATCCCTCTCTTGATCCCTTACCACTCACTCGTCCCGATCAAGATGTTGTTTCCCCATCATCTCCATCTCATGATCCTCTATCATCACCTAACCCCACTATCCCACACCAATTTTATATTCCCTCGGTACTCTCACATTCATCCATGGTGGTTTCCTTGCAAACGAGGAACCGAGCATATACATTACCCATCCTCCTCCACCTACTAATGGACTTGCATCATTCTTCCAACATAACAAGAATCCTACCATAGAGAGGATTCTCAAGATCATGAACTATCAAGGAAAAGGTTTAGGCCTTTATGAACAAGGTATTTTAGAGCCCATCCATGTCAAAGAAAATTTGGGTACACAAGGTCTTGGATATATCTCTCAAGAATCACAATCCAAAAATGTTGGTACAATCTCTATACGCCCTCAACAAGCCTCCTCCAAAATAATAATAGGCTCTTCCCATCACTCCTCTAAACCATTTTACGCCATCCCCCCTCCATCATATAGCCTCAAAACAACCATCCATATCCCTCCTTCATCTTCCGAATCCATGTTGGGTCCTTATGTCCCTCCATCCACCATCTCTCATCCTTCATCTACTCCATCTATTTTGGGTCCTTATGTCCCTCTATCCACCATCATACATCCTCCAGCTACTAAGTCCATTTTGGGCTCTTATATCCCAAAATCATCTCCTCCATCTTGTCCTATTCATCATTTTATTCACCCATCACCTATCCATATCACCCCTCATCAACATCCCACTCTCATGCTCACCAATCAAGATCAAAAAAGGCTCATACCTACACATCCTCCATCCACATATCATCGCCAAAATCCTACCTTTATCACTCCATTCATGTTTCCTCCATGTCATCCATCTCGTCACACCCATCCCATTGTTATTAAAAGCACTTTGGATGCTAAAGAAAGCACTTTGGATGCTAAAGTAAAAACACATAAATCTAAGTATCCACATGAATCTAAATATCCTCATGTCCCCTTAGAAAGACATGTTGAAGAGAAGAAAAATCCAATCCAAAATCCAAATCAAACCCATAGGCCATAACAACCCACCAAAGCAAAAATCAAAACCATGTGGATCCCAAAGAAAAAGGATGCAATTCCTTCAAATAAAAAATTTGTAACAACATCCAAATTTTCTAATCCAAAAGCTAATCATACACACCCTCCATATCCTAAATCTATTTTGGGTCCTTATGTCCCAAACTTCACTACCCCAACTCTCATTATCCCCACATCATCCATCCACTAATCCTCTTATCCTTTCACATCCACCACCATATGTGCCAATGTTGGTCTTGAAAAAATTTCCCCATCACACATCCACCCCATCATTACATCCATACACTTTCCAACATCCCATCCATTACCCCACATATCTCCCGCAATGAATCCCTTTAATTCATTCTCTTGCATAATCCATTTATCCTAATATGGTTGTAACAACATCCAATAGCCACTTCACACATGGGCTCTAATACCTTGTATGGAACTTGATGCTTGAGTCCTTCATCCATCTCCTTATCACATATCTTCTAAATCCACTTATCCACATCCCTATCTGCATCATATTCAAAAAGCCAAAAAATTAAAAAATTGTCAAAAATACAAAAAAAAATTAATGTCATAAAAGTCAAAAAAATCCAAAAAAGTCAAAAATTCAAAAAACAAAAAAATAAATAAAAATAAAAGTAAAAATAAATAATTCATCCAATGGTGAAAACTTGTAAACAAGTGCCTTGATAAGTACCATGATGAAAACCTGGAAAATAGGCATCATGTGTAAATCCCCATCCGTCTCTTTCCAAACTTGGGGGAAGCTTCCTGCTATGCATCCCCTCCACCCATCTCCTCCATCCCACCTATCTTACATAACCTGCCTGTCATATCTCATTTATCCCAATCTCTCCATCCTCCTTGTGATCTTGATATAGATAGGGGAAAACATATAAACATGCTTTGGACACCTCTTGGCATACATTCCCCTCACCCATACACTATCCTAATCCTTATCCACATCCATCTACCTTCTTTGTACACCTATCACGCTACCATCAATCTCCCTTCCTTATCCATGCATCCTATCCATATCCATCTCACTCCTTTATTTTCCTATCCTTCTATCTTCCATCCCTCATGCCTCATCATACTTGACATATCTCGAGTGGGTATCTCCTTCTTTGTGACATAGTCCTTGGAGACATCATTCATCGATTCCATCATAGCATCCCTTCCATCTCCCCATCCTTATCTTCCTATCCATCTAAACAATCCCTCCCATCTCCCCATCCTTATCTTCCTATCCATCCCTCATAACATCCCTTCCATCTCCCCATCCTTATCTTCCTATCCATCCATCATACCATCCCTCCCATCCCCCATCCTTATCTCCCTATCCATGCATCTCTATCCTCATCCCATCTCATAATCCTTTGTCATCGGTATCTAGCTATAGGCTTCTCCCCAAGAAATCTAATGCCATCTATCTCATTGTCATCACTCCTACTTCTTTTGCACATCTTCCCAATCTCCTATCACTTCTCATCACTCATCTCTCCATCGTATCATCCTCCCAATTCATCTTTTGATGATTTGAATAACTATCCCATACTTGAGCTTCTTGTGATCACCATCATCCTATCCTATCCACCAAGTCTATCTTGTCTCATCGTATCGGTCTCATCATCTTTTTATCCACTTATCCTAGTCATCTCATCATCCTTTATCCATGGTCACTTTTCAACCTTTGGTCAAACTAAGTTGCCTCTGTGCTTTCAGATAGGAAAGGTCGATCTTTTGATCCACCCCTAGGGATTTTTCCCATCCTGTCATCCATCGAGGTCTCCATCATCCTCTTCTCTCTTTTATCCATGGTTAGTCATCAACCTTTTATCAAACTACGAGGGCTCTGCGCTTTCACGTAGGAAAGGTAATATTTGATCGACCCTCGAGCCCCTAGGTCTTTAGGGTGTGTCAGTCTCATGTCTTGTCTCTCTTGTGTCGTGTCATCAAGTTATGCCCTTATCTCGCTAGTTCTTCATAAATGAGATCCACTCATATCATGAGATCCAATCGGTTTTGAATATCGTACATCATATCGATCTTTTAGTTTAGTATCCATATTTGGTCTCAACAGGATGCATCCTTCCTAACAAACCTCATCAATCCCCTCCAGCCTCTTGATCCTATGGAAAAGGATGTTTGAAATTGATTGTGATCTTTTGATGCTTTTGGCTTTTGTTTATCATCTGAGCTCCCTATCATACCTCATCATGGTCACCTTGATCCATCATATCATGGTGTGCTTTGAATGGTAAACATAGGGGCATATCTTGATCTTTTTTGTTGTTGTTGTCTTCCTAGTTGTCCCATGTTCTACCCACCAAGATCCTTGCAATCTTGTGTTATGCTAGGGAATCCTTTTGTGCTTATGGTTATCCTAATGCCTGGCCCGACCAAGCTCTATGTGACTTTGGGGTGTTGGGATAGCCTTCTTGTCTGATGTGTTTGTTTTATGCATTAGACATTAGACACGAATCGGACTTGGTTCTTCATACCCTGGCACTCGGTGTCTTATGCTATAGAAAAAATCAGTGCTCCAATAATGACAAATCACATTAGGATTGCATTTCATTTTCCATTCCATTGCATTGCATGTATCCTCCACCTCTTCTCATATCTTTTTATCAATCCTCATCATTTCATCCTCTTTTCAATCTTCTTAGAATAATATAGATTGGTTATTCTAAGCGCCCTCATCATATCATCATCTCTTCAATATTTTTAGAATAATATAGATTGGTTATTCTAAGCAAATTTTCCTCCATCATTTTTATTCTTTTTAACTATCTCACATCTCCATCCAATCTTAATCCAATCATATCTAACACAAATCATCTAATCACATCCTTGGTCTTGTTCCTAGCCTTGCTACAAGCCTTGATCCAATCATCATCCTCATCGTCATCATCTTCGAGATGTATCCCTCCCTATCCTTTGGTGTTGTTTTGGGATGTATCCTTCCCTCATCAACAACACTTTCATCATCATCATCGGGATGTATCCTTCCCTATCCTCATGTTTTTTTGGGATACATCATTCCCTCATCGACAACACTCCATCCATCATCAATCCATTTTTGGCTTGTAGCTTGACTGGGGCAACATCACATTTGTCCATGAATCCATTTGTGCTTGCTTTTATCTCTTCATCTTATGTCATCCTCTCTTATCCATCATTTTGGATTATCTTCCCCATCTACTCTCGCATCATCTCATCTATTTCAAGAGCACACCTATGTTCTCTTGAACCTGCATTTCCTCTCGAGGGGGCATCCTCAATCCCTAATCTTCATCTTCACCCCCATCATCTTTCTTCCTAGTCACTACTTTGAATGACTAGGGAAATTTTTCCAATCTAACCATCTTCTTCTTGGTCCTATCTTTTAATCTTCTTTGAAATGATGCTACTTCGTAGCACCATCTCAAAGAGGGGAAAAATGTAGACATCCAAATTTGACCACTCCAATATGGTCAAATTTGTCTCTTTTATTCATCTATTTCATTGATATTAATTAAATGATTTATTTAATTAATATTTCACCTTTTACCTAAGGTTTCTAAAGTATTTAATTTAATAATTAAATACTTTACCTTTCATCCTTTCCTCTCTAAATTAAATAAATATATCAATTCATTTAATTTAGTCATTTAGCCTTTTTGAATTTAAATCAATTTTAAATTCCCTCTTTTATCTCTCCTTGTCACATCCTCCATAATCTTCTTATAATCTAGATTAGTTTAATTAATACATGATTAGGATTTGCACACCCTTAATCAGGATTAATGTCACATCCTCCATATTTGGCCACTTGCCTCTAAACCCTCATTAATCTTCTTAATCACCTGTTTGCACAACCTTAATCTAATCACATGCTATCTTTGGTATGTCCTCCAAGTCAACCTTTCATAAGTTCTTTCCCTTTTAAGCCTTGACCTCTTCTCCATGTGAATTAAAAATTCACATTTATTCATTCAATGCATTTCTCTTCCCCATATAAGTTGTTGGGAAATTATAAATTCCTTCATAGGTCACATCAGTCACATGGGACAAAGACCTCCTTTATGAGGACCTTGTCTTATCCCCAAGGTACTCCCCAATCATGTGAACTTAAAATTCACATTTATTTCCCCAACAACTTCTCTCATCCCCATGATGATAAGAGAGGACTTTCTAAAATTCCTTTTCACTATCATCCTCATATTGGGACAAGAACTTCCTTTTTGAGGAAATCTTCCCCTAATCCCAAGGTACTTGCAAGTACCTCCACCTCACATGTCCTCTCTCCACATCATCTATCACTTTTCCACCTCCCCTTCCACATGGAAAAATGTGAGGGCTTGTGAGTCCTCAACTCACCATAGCCCTCCATCTTGCCCATGTTGGCTCAGTCCTAGCCATTGATTCTCTAGAGATTCTTCCCTTAAAATGGAATATTTTCTCTCATTCAAGGGATTCACTCAAAACATTCAACACACATTCAAGCAATCTGATACTTTCATTCAAGCTCTCACACATCCATTGTTGAATCTTCAAGCTCATTTGCATCCATTTTTCTCATCCACTCACATACCCATTTGAATCATTTGAATCCTCATTGCATCCTCATCATTTTGCATCCATTTTTATCATATTTTCCATCAAGGAGCACACATCTAATCTACAATCAAAGAGACAACCAAAAGGATCACTTGGACAAGGCATATCTCTTGCTTTTATCTTTTATTTTGTTCAAGTCAACTTAGGCTAATCTTGAGGTGGTGTTGTGTTATTTCTCCTTTGCATTTCTTTGTTTTTGCATCTTTTAGGTTTAGTAAATAACACTGCATTACACATATAATACTAGAGGGAATAGAGAAAATATTGATCAACCTACTTCTTTACCACCTTCTCAACCAAGCCTTCCTCAAGCACGTAGACCTGTAGCTAAGCAACCGAGTGAGTATGATCTTGTCGAGTAACTTCATGTTACTCCTGAAAAGATCTCACTTTGGGACTTGCTTCAAATTGCTTCAATTTACCAAGGCATGCTTTAGGAAGCCTTACAAATGATTCTCTTTCCTTCTCCTACCAAGGCAACATATGTTAATGCGTTGATAGATCATATTCATGCCGATTCACCAAATATTACATTCTATTCAAAGGAGATCCTGCCTCTAGAAGTAAAAAAGTAGGTGCATCCCTTAATGATAATAATTAACATTAACAATATCAACATTAGACATACTCACATTGACATCGGTTCGATGCTCAACATATGTAGTATTGATCTATTGCCTAAAATTAAAATTGATTAAGCTTCTCTTGTTGCTTCTTCTTTGTATATTCGTGGATTTGATAATATTGATCGACAAGCCCTAGGCATGATAATATTTCCTTTGAGGTTCAGACCTATTATCATACCTACCCTTGTATATGTTATGTTAAGAAAATTACCATATAATCTACTTCTTGGTAGACTGTGGGTTCATGTTGTGGGTGCAGTCACATGTACCTTGTGCATATATCCATCAATTTCATCCATAATACTCAAGTATTCACAATTAGGGTTGACCTTGATTTTGTACACTTACGTGAGATGGAAACTATTGGTCAGGCTTTCTTTGCACCTAATCTTAAAAATATCATCCCTTCAGTATCTTCCAATGTGTTGATGTCTACTCCAACAGTACTTGTCACAAAGGATACTCTTCAGAGCAATGTCCCTAAAGAAAATCCTCTCAAAGCAAGAAATCTTGAGTCTACTCCCTCTATCTCTTGTCAAGAAAATGTATGTCTCGGTGATTATTGGGGTTCTTTAGACTTTACAACATCCTTCATTTGGGGAATATAAAGTTGATTGGATCCGCTTAGACATCTTGATAATATCATTCACACCCGCTATCGAAGATGATTTCTCTTTTGTATCACAAGATAATGTGAGCAATAATTGTAATGTCCTTAATGTTGATCATCCAACTTCTGAGGAGTTGCAATCATGTTATGGATTTAGATTTAATATGATTTTTAATCATGGGTACAAAGGAAATGGTCTTGGGTGCATGGAACAAGGAGTTAAGGTCCCTTTAGAACCAACACCTCACTCTTTTACAAGTGGTTTAGGTTACAAACCTTCTCGCTCGTCTCCATTCCCTCCTCTATTGTCTATTGTCTTCAAGTCTTCTTGTTGTGAGCAATCCAACTTTTCTTCACAAGAGAAAGGGTTGCTTCTTGCTCCTCATTCTTTATCTGAACAAGAGCATATTTTTAAGGCTTATCAAATACTACTTGAATACTCTTCCTCCTCCTACACATAAGAAATTCCATAAGCATGATAAAGCAAAATTTTTTTTTGTGTGTATCATCAAGTGCTTGGACATTCCACCAGTGAATATCGAGCCTTGAAGGATAAAATATAATAACTTCTTGATTTTTGTGTCATCACTCTTCCATCTATTGATACTCCTATCTTTCCTTCTCATGACAAGTGATACAAGGTCTACCTCTATCCTGTCCATTCTAATCATCTTCTCAAGAGGTTCTTACACCCTTCTATTATGTTGGTGTCTGCTATGTAGCATTTTTAGCTTTTCCTGCTCACTACCATTCATGGTCGTACATTATTGTGTTAAACCATACTTTCTCTGTGGTAGCAAAATAATAGTATCTAGCATGGTTATCCTCTCTTATTCTACGGGGGCTAAGGTGACTTTTTTTGGAGGTTTGTGTCCTTCTTAAAGACCCCCTCTCATCTCTATGTCTTTTTCTTCTCCTTAGAATGACATGTGATCCTCTACATAGCACACATCATCCTAAGGGGGGGCTCTCATATCCACTTAATTTTCAAAAGGATTCCTTGATGTCTTGATGTCTTATGAGAAGGATTCCCTAATGAAAGAACCCCTTTCTGAAAATTTCTTTCAAAAGGATTCTTTGGTGTCTTATTTGTGTCTTATATCTCATATTTGACATCTTGTGTCTTGGTGTCTAGATGTCTTATATCTTGGCGTCTAGCTTGGATGCAACCTGAATAGACCTATTTTATATCTTGGCATCTAGCTTGGGGGTAGCCTAACTAGACCTATCTTTTATGTGACTGTCCTGCAACACAATTTGTAGTACCCAAAGACCTACATGTTTTTCGTATTGACTCTAGCCATGCTAGCCTATCAACACCATATTATATCTAATTAGATTGTGCCTTATTGTGTCTCATGAAATTTTTTGTGGTGTCTATTATTTTTTTCTTTTTCAAGCAACTTGTTTTTCTACAACAAACATGTTTGTGAGGAATTTGCAGTCAACTTTTAGGATAGAAGACCTATGTCCTCTGCATGTCCTAGCTTGGCTTTACAATTGTATATATAGAATCTAAGACTTGTGTCCTCTTCATCTTGAGCATATGTTCTTTAATATACCAGATCAAATACTTGTGTCTTCTTCATCTTGAGTATATACTTCTCTTTCTCTTTTTGTTTCTCTTCAACATTGGTTGCTTACCCATCTTTTGTATGCATTCTTCTCTTGAAGTAATCAATCCTTACTTTCTTCTCTCTATTTAATAATTATTTTATGTGTTATCTCTTGATTTGGGGACAATGCATAGTACTGAGACAACCTTCTACATCGAGGTATCTTTCACTTTTCTGACTCAAATCCTTTAGTTTTTTATGTGCTTATGTGTACATGTGTTATGTTTTTATTCCTAAATATATATATGTTCTAACCTTGTTGTCTAGTGTAGATATTTCTTGTCTAATGCATTCTTTTTGTAGGTCTTCACCCTAGGGGCATGCTTCCTTGGTTCAAAGGGCTATCTACTTCTTCTACAGTATCCTTTTGGCACCATGATGTTATTTATATTTAGTAGATTTCCTTTAGCATGCATACTCATGTAAATTCATATGCTTGTTGAAGTGGGGGAAAAATGTAGTGTCGTAAAATTGCATGCCTTACAATTTCACCTACATTTTTGTATCTACTTTAGTGTCCACTCCCTTAGTACCTATGTAGGCTCATTTCAGCCCTTGCATCAACATTTTCCCCTCTCAGGATGCTCAGGACCCCTTTTTAGAAGCCACCTTTGTGTGTCATCTTTACATCAAACCTTGTGTCTTCCTCATTCCCACCATTTTGTAGCATGATTTTTATAGACACTAGCACACTACATGAATGTTCATGCATCGTGCTAGCATCCCATGACATTTCAACTTCAAATGGTTGTTTCTGAGTCTTTTTCCACTTGTCAACTACTTTTTTCGGTGGTAATGACTCAGAGAACTTTGTAACAACACATGAACCTTCTTTTCCCTCCTCTTTTCTCTTTTAAATCTATCCTTTTAATTTTATTGATCTCTCATGGCTTCTATCTTGAATTCTCTCCTCCTCTCTTGGATATTGTCTTGTCTTTCTCTCTTTCTCTTAAGCTTGCACAACTCTCTTTCTTTCTACAACATTCTCAAGTTCTCTCAATGCTCTCTACTACTCTTTTGGCACTCACAACTATGTCTCTCGTTAGCTTTCTCAAGCCTTGTAGGTGGTATCTACTTCTTACCTCATGTCTTTGAGCATCTTGGGATTCCTCACATCCCTTGTCTATGCATTGTCTATCTCATCTATTTATCTATTTTACTATCTATTATTTCCTCTATATATCTATCTGTTTGATTGTCTGTGGAGGTGGAAACACCGAAATGGGGCTTTGACTAAAGGAAAGCCCCTAAACAACCCCAACATTTTCTCTTGGTCTTATATGTGTAGGTATTAGAGATATTACTTTTTTGGAGACTTCATTGCTTGATCTATTGTGAGCACTTTTTTTCTCTCCCTTTGTTCTTATCATTTATATTCTTTAATTTATATCTCATTTAGTTTACATTATTTTAGTTCTATTATTATCTATTATCTTCGTACTTTAAGAATTCCTAGCTGACTGAACTATTAGTAGGAACTTTACTATTTTTTTGTGATATTCTTAGTTTTTAGTCCATATGATATGTTAGCATGCCTCTAGGATTCCAACATGCCATGTTGTCATTTGTGTGTCACGCTACTGTCCTTGGGTGAAAGCTCGTCAGTCTATCCAAAGAACCTTTGTGTCCCGATATTTCTATTTCTAGAATTCTCATTATTCTATCCCATCACTTGAGCATTATTCCTTGAGATAGTTGAAGACCATTTTCTCCTTGAAGACTCTTGCTTTTCTTGAGACTTGAGGGTGGAAAATATCCTCCTCTACATATGTGTTATGGATGCCATGATATTGTATCATCCCCATATTATATTATGTAAATTATCATGATCACCTAATTGATCATCTTGAAGTATAAAGTGGTGGTCTTAGGGTCCCAAATGGTTGGTTGACATGTTGATCACCATTGGAGTTATCTAGATTTATGGTTATGGTTTGGAGAGCGTGCAAATTTTATTTATGATTGTGATGTTGTAAGACCTTCATTATTGATTTTTTATGAAATGTATAATTACTTGGAATTTTCTCAATTTATGGTTCAATTTGTTTAAGATCCATGAATGAATTTTATAAATGATTGTAAATCATTCATATTTGGGAAGGAGATACCATATTTTATTCTTGTAATTCTTTTTATTTGATTTGACAAGGTATTATAAATCAAAATAGAATCATATGTTGTGCTCATCTTGTTTATTGATGTGTAGATATGTTTTATTTTAAATTGAAATAAAATTGTGGATTATATGTCATATTATAAACATTAAATTATGATAATGGATTAGAATCATTAGTTCACATTTTACATTTGATTCTTGGTAGGAGTTAAGAACCCTCATATATGTTATTTTCACAACAGAAGTAAAATGGGTAAACACTAATGAATAGTATATTTTTATCTTTAAATAAATTACTAGAATTTATGAATGTAGATATGGTGAATTGAACTTAGAGAGCTCAAGGAATTCTTGGTTCAACTTATTTCTAAATAACACTTGGACAAGGTATCTAAATAGTGTATTTTTGGCTTAAAATAAATTAACAAAATTTGTGAATGAAGACTTGGTTATTTTAACTCAGAGAACATAATAATTTCTTGGTTAAAATTAATTCTAAATATCACTTGGATTAGGGTAGATACATCTTATTTTGTGCTAACTTAATTTATAATTGTTGTTGTGATATGGAGACCAATCAGACTCAAATGGGAAGTTTTTCACCAATATATTATTTAAATTTTTTGCACTTATTAAATATTTATTCTGCACTTGTATCTAAAAGGACAATCATAAAAAAATATTAAATGCTAGAAATGTATAATTACAATATTTTAATATAAAGTTATAAGACGGGTGGAAACATTAAAATGTAACCACCCAAAAGGAGAGTGTTATTGGGTGCATGAGGCACAACCAATGGCCACACTTCATTTGTAATTAATGGGACATGTGTGGGAGCATATACAAACACTCGATGATGAGTTTTGAGGGTAGTAAGTCATGAAAAACATTAGCAGAAATTCATAGTTTGTGGTTGAAAAAATGTAGGAAGAGCCACAGTTACATGCATCAAAGGTTGTGTAAAAATAACAGTGATAAAATGTGGAGAAAAAAGTTGTTGCAAATTGCAGTGGTTGCTGCAATATGTAAAGATTATTTATTGGAAGTTTAATATATATTGGACCCTGTGTTGGTGGATGTATCTTGGTTTTGGGTGAACCACGTTAAATCTTGGTGTTCTTTTTCTATCCATAATTTTTTGTATGTTCTATTTATCTATTTTATTGATCAAATATGCATTTAATTGATATAAATCTACCTTCTAACCCTAACAAGTGGTATCATAGTGGGTTGTGTTTAGTTATCCTCTACAAGAATGTCTCATAGTTCAGTGGGAGTTATGAAAGATGAGAGTAATTTGAAGGTTGACAAGTTCAATGAGCATAACTATTAGTTATGGAAGATATGGATGGAGGACTATCTCTATCAGAAGGATTTATGATGACCATTGGAAGGGAAAGCTAAGAAACCCTTGACTATGTCTAATGAGGATTGGGATATTCTGGATAGAAAGGAACTTGGTTCAAGTATTAGTCTATGTCTGGCACAATCAGTGGCGTTTAATATTTCAACATCGAAGACAACTAAAGAGTTGATGCAAATCCTAGAAAAACTATATTAAAATTGTTTTTCTTCAAATAAGGTATTTCTTATGAAGCATTTATTTAATATGAAAATGGTAGAAGGTGGTTCAGTTGTCAATCATTTAAATGAGTTTAATACGGTTACCAGTCAATTAACTTTTGTAAATGTAAACTTTGATGAAGAAGTTAGGGATCTTTTGATTTTTTGTTCTTTGCTTGAAAGTTGGAATAGCTTGGTAATGGCGATTAGTAATTTTTTTTATGGTTCAAAAATGCTAAAATTTGATGATGTTGTTGGTGTTATTTTGAGTGAGGAAATTTGTAGGAAAAACTCAGGTGGAACATCCACATCAAAAAGTATTTTGAATGTAGAAAGCAGGGGCAAAACAAAGGAGAGATGAAAGAATTTTGGAGGTCATGAGAAGTCACGAGGAAAATCTAAGGACAAGAGGTCTCAATCCAAAGGAAAGAAGGATTGCTAATACTGTGGGAAGTTGGGTCATTTAAAGAAAGATTGTTGGTCTCAAAAGAATAAAGGAGACACAAAAAAAGGTGATAAGGAGGAAAATGTGGTAAATAATAAATTTGATGATGATGCTTTGTTTTTATCCCTTGACAATGCTGATGATTCTTGGGTGTTAGATTCAAGGGCTTCATTTCATGCTATGCCCTATAGAAGTTATTTTCTTGATTATGTCCAAGGGGATTTTGGGTTGGTTTATTTGGGAGATAATCAACCTTATCAGATTATTGGAAAGGGAAGAATCAAGATTAAGTTACAAAATGAGAATCATTGGCTACTAGAAGAGGCAAGGCACATTCCAAGGTTAAGCATAAATTTAATTTTAGTAGGGCAACTAGATGATGAAGGTTGTGTT
>VDFB02301132.1:0-10724 GCA_007258455.2 Sequoia sempervirens
ACAATAATTTTATAATTATATAACACTTAATTTTAAAATTTACATAGTTTCCCATGGAACAATTCGATGGAACAAATTATATAAGTTGTATATAGGTGTATGTAATTCTTGAACTTAAGAATTCCATGAAACAAATATAAGTTGTATATAATTGTAATTTAGGCAAAATTATTTTTTAAAAAATCACTACGTTTCAAATAAAGATTGAAAGCATATAATATGGGTTTACATGCAACCAAAAAAAGTGAGAGATGATGCTATCAAACACTCTTGAACTTAAGAATTTTCCATCGAACAAATATGTACGTATAATTGTAATTTACACAAAATGATTTACAACTATGTACAAGTTACTATAAGTTCTCATTTGAACATGTATAGGGTTACAAGTGAACTTGAAAACCATGGATATAATCTAAGTCAAAGATTCTGGTTCAACACACTCTTTAATAACATGTAGAATTTTTTGGTGATCATCACTATCTAGTCTCCATTTTCTTCGGCCACGTGCATGTGGAACTGCATGGAGATGTAGACTGGCAGCAATTATTAAGTGACTATATTGATATACCTTGTTATCGGGTTGATAGTCAACAAAATGAATCCCATGTTGAACAAATTTGACTTGCTTTAGATATGTCCCTTGTACTACAACAGAACCTGCATGGTAAACATGAACCTAAGGTAAGACATATGAGCGTGTGTGCAATATTTTCGTGCACAAGGTTTGTACAATATATATTTAATGTTTACAATGTAATGTGCACATGTGAATACAATGTACATATATAAAATTACAAATTCAAACTCACTGTGGAAATAACATTCCATCACTTGTTTTGGAGTTGGTTAGCTTATTCCTCTTACGATATAGCATAATAAATAATAATGTACCTTCAATGTTTCAGGGAATACGCTATAGTACCAAAACATCTCCTATACCTGAAATTTACACAAAAATCTAAAAAAATTATAAATTTGTATCTCTCTAAAGATAGTTGCTGAGTAGTTTCAATAGGAAGTGAAAATACTTGCTTTTAAACCAATCTAGAGGATACTATATTGGTAGAAATCAAAGGGATGTCTTCAAATCTTTCTTCCTCATTTTCATCATATGTTTATGAAACAACTAGTGGCACCATATCCCATTTACCAACATATCCAAGTTCTTGATTGTTGCATGCATAATCAAAGTTTCCCTCGATGCACTAGGTCACAAAACAAGAGTAATCCCTTTTGTCTAATATCCATCCATGGCGACTATCTGAACTCCTAACACAATCCAAAGATCTTGTTTTTTCTATCCTCTTGCATCCATGCATCAATCTTCTATCCACACCTAGATACATATGTACAACAAAAACTTAAGTGAAAAAATATGTATATATAAAATTTTAAATTTAAATAAATTCAAATTTTTGATTTAATGTCTGATTTATACATACGATGTCCCAAAACACTCTATGTGGAATGTGTATTAGGTTTGTTCTTGAAGATGTGCCGACCACATTTTGATACAAAAGTGTTTCTTACCGTCAACAACATCATGTGGATTGTCTAGATGATCTTGGATAACTCATTTGATGCTTTCTTAAAGCTTCGTTTGATGCAAGCTCTGCTCCATCATGCTCGCCGCTCCATGCCACTCTCAAAAAAACTCCAAACGTAGCCAATTTTTGTAAGATTTACCTGATATCTACAAAGTGCATAAAATGGTAAGTGAAGATTTGAATTGTGCCCCACATCCATCTGACCATACAAAATGATTTTCAAATTTTACACCCCTGCTTCTCAAATTCTCAAAAAATATTGTAAAGCAATGTTGGACAAAAAGTGTGTCATGCTCTTTATCATCACTAATATAAAAGTGATATTCTTTTTAATGACTCATTCTTCAATAAACACTCTGACACCATCAATTAGATTGTGCATGTCGATAACACACATGAACCATAATAGTGATCGCTTTGAAAAGTAATACTCACGATTGAATCTCCTTTTGATGTACAAAGGGAGTAATTTTCTGCAAAGTCTTCTCCCGATAGAAATGTTGTTCCGTAATAGGAAAGAAGTATCTCTCGATGTTTGGAATTGTTGTGCTTGCCCACTTAGCAAAAATGAATGATGTATGTATAGTGCATTATCAAATTTCAAAAATCTTCCATAAATTTTCCAATGGGAATCTCCTCTTCTACATAGATCAACCTTGTGGATTCTTTCCCAAAATTTGTTTGCAACTTTACATACTTGTACATTAATGATTAAAATATGTGAATAACTAATAAACCACACTTGATGATGAAACATTACATCAAAGAGAATCCAAATAACTTGATCTATGAGAAGTTAAAACAAATAAACTCTCTAAAAATAATACTTACCTCTTGCAATTCTTGTCTTTTGTTAGGTCCGATTATCCTCAATTCTTGAAGGAAATTTAATGGGAGAATTTCATGTCTCCTAAAATTCCTTTTATGCAATTTATTTGAGGTCATTTTCATGATCACATAATATAGACTTTATGAACAAACTTGCTGTTTGGGAGGTGCATTTTGAAACCCCCATCTTTCTTCTCTCATCTTTTGAAACACCTGATAGTAGAGATCAAATTCAATATGATAACAACAACAAGTTTCAAAAAACTTGTTTATCTTCACATAATATGGCTTTAACCTTTGAAACATTGTTTGCCCAATATTTATATGAGGATATGCATTACAAAAGTTCGTATACATCTCAAATTGTGTTATGTCTAGCCAATGTTTGATATGATTTTCATAAATACTAGGTCCAATCATCTCATAACATCTCTAGTATTTGATGATGGGCGAGTCGATCATGCCAAACTTGAGACCAAGTTCCTAACAACATCTTCAATCTGTCGAGCGGGGAGCTCTACATAATTGCCCAATTTCCTTCTAAACTCTCATCCAAAAACTTTCTCTTTTTCTTATATTTTATCAATCAATGGCTCTGCTATAACCAATTTAGGTTAGAGAATCTTGACATTTTCTTTTTCTTGCTATATCTTGATGTACACAATAGATGTCAACATCACCCTTCTTGTAGTGGCCTTATCCATAGTTAGAATCGCTTTCCCAATGGAATCTAAACCCTTTTTAACATTTTTGAACAATATCCTTTTGTAATCCCATGTGTTTCTTCTTATTTGATGATGAATGCACGCAACAATTGTAATGACTCTTCGGTTCATCACCGAAGAAGTAAATGTGATAACAATTGGGTTTTTCAAGTGTATCAAGATGATTGAAATGATGATTGATCATTCCATTTATAGATTTAGTCATTGACCTCTTTCTTTTATTATAAGGCTGGTTGGCATAATATTTTAGTTTCTCCATATCCATTTCAAGTAAATGATCTAAATTTCTGGCAGAAATTTGTTTACCCACCTTCTCAACTAGTTTATGTCTCATCCATACACCGAGTCTGAGGAAGTGATCAGAGCTCCTCTCAACATGCATTGTTTCGCTGTGCCTCCTCCCTATCTTCAAGGACCATGCATTCTTGGTGGATTCATTTGATCCAATGTCTACATTTGGCTCGACTTGAGCATGAAAACTTCCTGCTTGTTGAGCCCTTCCTACACATGTGTCACAAAATATTTTGCAAACAAAAATGAGAGATGATGTTAAATATATAAGTGAAGTTTATGTATGCAAGCAAACAAATTGATAAAACATGATGAGCTATAAGTGAGAGAAGTTTGTGCAATTTTTATATGCTCATTCATACCAGTAGAAGGAAGTGATCTTGACCCCTCTCCAACAAGCATTGTCTGAACTTGGGTCTCCTCCCCAACTTCAAGGTCCATCTGTTCGTCAACAGATTCATTTGATCCAATATCTAGATTTGGCTCGACTGCTGCTTGAGGAATCCCTAGAGCATAAAACATAAAAATAATTTGAGAACATTGAAGTGATGAAAATAAAAAATGAAAGACACAAAACACTATAAAGATTGAAACAAAAAGAATTGGCTTAAGGAATTGGAGTCAAGGATCATATAAACATTGCAACTTGAATGACCAAGATGACTTGAGGATATTTAAAAGTATTTATAGTCATTTAAGTGCAATGATGGTTAGAAACCTTCAAGGTAAGAGTACTAAACACACACTTGAGAGTGAGAGAGAGAAGAAACAAGCATGCACCTTGTTTCTTTCTATGATAATTTTCCAAGTTTTGATCACGCCTCTTTTGTTCTTCTTCTTTTGACAATTTTCGTTGAGATGCATTTTTTCTTTTCCTTTGTTGCCCCATTTTCTTCTTCAACTTAAATATGACTCTAAACAAGTCCTCTACCAACTTAGTTAAATTATCCTCCAAAATTTGCCTTGATTGATAAAAATGAAAAGTTGTCCAGCTCCAATATTTGCCTCCTTGATAAATGTGCAAAACTTCTCCAAAATCTGTGATCCAAGTGAATCAAAATTATTCAAGTGTACATGGAATAACTGGATCCTCTAGTTTAAATGAATCAAGTACTAAACAAACAAGTTATTTCATTGTGGAGTTTGTTGTTATTTAATTCATAGGTATGCACAACATATCTAGTAATTTTAGAATTTTGGTAAAGTGTCAAAAAATGTACAAATATTAGAGGTATAATTTGAATTGAATTTTCTTAATTATATTTGAATTGAATTTCAAGTTAGTTGTCGAAAATGTATAATAGAGACCGTATAATTTGAATTAAATTTTCTTAATTAAACATTTGAATTGAATTTCAAGTTACTTGTAAGAAACGTATAATAGCTCGATATAATTTGAATTGAATTTCAAGTTACTTGTCAAAAAGATTATATCTTGTTCTCAACTCAATGGTTCATGTTGCTTAAGTCATTTTTTAAAAAATATTTATTATGATCAACATGAATGAACTTAATTATAAAATGGCATTGATTTTCCCTAAAATTGTACTAGAGATCAAATGTATATTGAATATAAGGAAATGTAAGTTGTAAGAGGTCATAAAAAAAGAAAACAATATTGAATATTTAAAGCAATCGCATACATATATTATGTGTAAACATGTTTAAACCATAAGCAAACACATGTACATATATGTAAAAGAATATAAACATAACACATATTATAAGCAAAGCGACAAATATATGTATATATCATATAAGAAAATATATGTACATATATCATAAAAGCAAAATGTAAATTAAAGATCATCTAATGTCGAATACTAAAGATCAAAAACAAGCAAATGTATGTCTAGATCATATAAGCAAGTGTAAGAGATCATCAAATATCAAATACTATTTTAAAGATCATCATATATAATCAAATACACATGTGATAAAGATCATAAATCTAGAATGCATGGCCTAATATGAATGTCTACTCCTAGACAAATGGCCATCTGAATGAGAGCGGTCCTGCTCTGATGGATGTGCTGAGCCCTGCAAATAAAATTGTGTACAAGATGTGTTAAATACATATAATTTTTATTAAAATAAATTTTATGAAAGTTATTTTTAAATGAACTTGTATTTTAAATATCAATATACAACTTGTATCTATGCATACATAAAATATATTTATGAAAACTCACATGTCCTTGATAGCAAATTCTCCCGCAGTCACATCGATCATGCACCGATGCGGACCAAGGCTAGGAGTGATATGAGGTATGTCCACACTATAACAATATATATACACATATATATCAACTTAAATGAATATCTAGTTAAAAAGAAATTTAAAAATAATGAAAAAAAAATTGAAACATGCACATGCACACATACATGCACATCATCTGATATCGGATGACCTAAGTCCTCTGAAACATTCGCCTCCACCATATGGACCAAACGATCAAGCGACGAATCAATATCTGCATCCATCTAATCTATCCCATGTCGTGCCAGAAATGATGAATGTAGAGGACTATGAAGGTGAGATGGCACTAGTGATGATGAACTAGAACCAATCAACATATCAGTAAAACCCATAGTGCATTAAAATGCAGAGTATGGCTTGTAGGTGGATTGATCTTGAACTAGTGGTTGGTGAGAGTGATGGGATCACGGAGCTGAGAGCGACCTCTATGTCTCCAAATGATCTCTAACATGCTCTATCTGGAGTCCATTGTCGTGCAATGTGGGCATATGCCTCCAATAGGTCCTCAGCCAAACAATGTAGAGTCATGCATGCCATATCTCCTGTAAGTGCATCAAGCTGTGTAGGAGTAGGGATGCTGGTCATTGTAAAAGGATCCATGGTGGTCCACTGTGCTGAAAATGGTGTGGATCGAGAATGTCTAGATATCAAATACTGACCTACACGATCATCAGATATCCTAGTGGTGGCAGCCGCAATGTCACCTACAGTGTCAATTGCTTCCTTTTGGGAAGCAACAACAACCTCATCTGCTATGGGGGCTAGAAGTGGGGTGAGAGCAGGAGACCTATCACCAACTAATACCCTAAACATTGGGGGTGGTCTATCTGCTCGACGATAGGTGGGCCTATCAGCAATCCTACCACGCCCCTGACCAACATATGGTGGAATGTCTAGGTAGTTAACTTTGAGGCCCAAATGGACCTCGGCATACAACTGTTAAACAAAATACAATGGAATCTGGTCATTGTTTGGGTATATACCATGTGCTACTAGAAATCGTGGGTAGATCAATGAGGCCATAGCATGATCAACACATCTAGTGACCTGGTATCCCCTAACCTTACGCACATTTTGATAAAATGGAAAACAAGTGGCTTTTATCATTTCTTTGGTGACACTATCTTGTATTTGTTTAAGGGGAACATCACCATGTACTTCTTCTCGCATGCGGGAAAGAATAGCAGTCACTCTGTCTGGAGAATATGCACTAGTCCTCTCAAGTTCATTTTTTAGTTTTTCTAGACCATGCAATATTAACATGCATGGTTCAGTATATATCCCTGGGTTTGCACCTTGTGCTAATGAATCTCTTAATTTTGTTATCTCATTAGTAGTATTTGCAAACAAAGATTCTAGCACAGGTGAAACATGATCTACATTTTCCATGTTATATATATACAGTACACCTAAAAAAACAATAAGACTTTGGTAAATAATATATCTAGATAAAAAGAATACAAATCTAAAATAGAACTTGTAATTTAATTCATCTACTCATCAATAATATTTTCATACTATTAACTTGATTTAAAAAGAATTGGAAGACAACTTTAATCTATAACATAACATCCTTAAATGGTTCAAATTTTAAATGAAACGATGAAAGAAAGAATAAGAATACAAAGATTAAAGTATAAAATCATTTGAAAATAATTGGGGATAAAAATATTTAATCTAATAGTTGTTAACATAAATGAACTTCAATTATATAGCTTTGAGAACATCAAAAAATTATAGAACATAAAAAATGCATCATTAAATGTATATTAACATCATCTGCACTCTAATTAAAAACATTAAAAACAACACGGAACACAAAGAGATGAAATAGGTAAAAGGATAAGCACATTGATCTCCTTCATATACTATGTTGATTAATAAGCCATGTGGAAAGAAAGTACTTAAAGTTAAATAGGTAAAAGGATAAGCTCAACAATCCCTTTGAGTGATGTGCCATTTTCCCTCCATCCCAAGCTTCTTCTTCATGTATTCCTCCTTATTGTTTTACTCCTATCTATCTTATGGGTTTATTTCTCCTTCCACCAAATCTCCCCAAATTTATCCTCTCCTTTTTCCTAGATCTCATCTCATGCTTACTTATTATGATGCACATAGTTCTCTTGTCTCCACATTAGTTCTCATTAGTTTTGTTTACACACTTCCCATGTTCCCCTCACATGATATTCCTACATGCAAGTCTTTGTCACTCCACACTCATTTATTATGTCACGACAAATTTATACACCACTTTCGATTTCTCATCTTGCCACTTTCATTCATGTCCTTAATCCTAGTGTGCCTCTATCTACCCTTGACATTAATGTTTAAGGCTTGTTGAGATGAAAAGTAATGTTGATTCCTTACCTAATGGAAACAAAAAAAGACATGTACATATAAAAATCAAACACAATTCAATTTCTATTAAAAATTTTACATATCCATTTTTTGTTGGATTTTTGGATCCTAGATTTGAGATGCACAATGTTAAAAAGGAGATCCCATGACACATTCAAGGTTTTTAGTGCTACATATTTGGATTTTGTGTATGATGATAAGTTATTGGCTAAGTTCTTCCCATGAAATTTAATAGTATTATCTTCCATTTGGGTCTATTTTTTAATATTGAAATTGGCCAATGCAAATATTAGGAATGTTAGATTGAAGTTTATTATTTTAGATTTTTTGACTATAAACAAGGATCGAAAAAGTATATACATTCTTAACATTTGCATGTGCAAGTGAGATGAATGTAAAGAACTAAAGTTGTTAGAGGCTACCACACTTAATTATGGATCTTCTAATGCTTCATCTACATCATCCTTGTAAATTTAAAAAGAAAAATTATTTCCCAAAGGATAGTAAAAAATAATGGAAATGACCATTGTACAAACTATACATTATAAATGTTTCTAATATAATTATGACCTAAAGCCTCCAACTTTTTCCTTTTGTAAAATGTGCTTCAAAATTTACTTAGTGCTTGCATGATTACACTTCCTCCTATTAGGCCATTAGATAAATCTAAAGTTATTCCCAAAAGATATAATGAGAAATAATTTTGTTATTAAATTGTAGAGTTAATTGTAATTATACTCAACATTTTATGGGATTAAGGATTTGATTCATAAAAAAAAAAAAATTAGGTTGAGGGGGTTAATATTGGGGTCAATCCTTCAATTGTTCCTCCTAATGAAAATTTAAATATTTTACACTAAATAAATCTAATAAAATGGTTTTATATGAGGGTCATGATATTGAGGTACATATACATGTTGACGAGCTTGAAATCATTGATTCTCCTATGTATGTGAGGAATGATAATTTGTTGGTATTAATAAAAATTATAAGGGCACTTATTCTTCTTCTTATGTACTAGTGATCGACTTTTATAGAAATTTATATGGACTAACTAGTATTCAAACTTAGGACCTCCCATTTGGTGTTAGGATGCTCTACTATTGAGCTAATGACTCACATTGTGATGAGTCTTTTTATGACTTAGGTGTGTATCATTTCTCCAACACACTCCCTTGAGCCAAAACATAGGTGTCAAATGCACCTAGCTTGGCTCTAATACCATACAAGAATACCAATTATGAGGACCTCCTATAAAAATATGACATGAAAAACCGTGAACAATATTTAAAAGATAATCCATAGTCTATCTTATTATTTATGCATATTTTCTAGGACCACCTATGCCCAAAACACAAAATAGTTTTTATAAATACACCAATTAGATCTTATAAAATGCATTACTTAGATCAAATTATATGGTAAATTAAATATAATTAATGATTACTTTTTCTTTTAGTATGAAAGAGGTTAAATTCCAATATATGTTCTAGTGGGCTTGATTGAGTGACAAGGTGGAGTGATTGTTGTAATGAAGAACTTGCTAGGAAAGCTAACCAAGTTAAAATGTACACCTATACATACATCATTGTGGTAATATAGACCTATGTCATAAAACACAATTGAGTCCTATTAGTTCCAAAGTATTTTAGCAAAGAGGTTACAATTGCAAGAGATCCGTATATGCCTTTATTTTAGATTAAGTCATTTAACCTTAAATAATTTTAAGAACATACATAAGGACCCTCTATATAAGTGCAAGGATTATTTGCCTAATTTGTAAAAATTTTCAAAAGGAATAACAATGATGGGAAAATCAAGACAAGATGCAACAATTTAGAATTCCTAAAGGGTTTACAATTATTAGAGCCAAAGTAGGTTATATTTTGGTTTTATATTATAAAATGATTCAAGAATCTATAAGGCCAAAAGAACCATAAGCATTGCAAACTCTAGTTTAGAAGCATAATGGATTGGATATTTTCATTCCTAAACATGGTTTTCATTAAAAAAATTACTCATGTACTATACATACATATTCATGTATATGTGAATATATCTACATATGTATACATACACATGCACATATCTAAATATGTATATATGTATATATGTATATATGTATATGTAGATATGTAGACACATTCATGTATACATACATATGTATATATGCATGTATATATGTATATACATACACTTATTTTCTATATGTATATATATGTATACATATATACGTATACATAAATACACACACATATGTATGTATGTATGTATGTATGTGTGTATGTATATTTGTGTATACGTATATACATGTATGTATATGTATATGTGTATGCATACATGTATATATATGTATATATGGATACACACACATTTTGGTTTTGTTTTGTAAGCATCCTCTTTTGAGGACAACCCTTTGTTGATGATGTTGAGTATTGGTTTGTTGTAAGTGTGTTTATTATTTTAATATCATTTTAAAACAATATTTTATTTATTTATAAATTTTGGTATAATCTCTAATTTTATAATATGTTTGTGTGTGTAGGTTGAGTTGCATAATTGTTAGGGGCACACACAATCAACACAATGAAAGATAATAACTAATTCAAGGGATCGAAGTTCAGTTTCTAGTCAAGCAAAGAGAGGCATAATGTTTCATTAATAGCATTTGCTACACATACATAAACACTTTTATATCTTTATGACACATTC